>CM064556.1:8658261-8930759 GCA_032716605.1 Paralithodes platypus
CTCTCTCTTTGTAATAATGATAATAATACAAATACTAACATTAATAATGGTAAATATTAAAATAATATTAAGAGTCATGTCTTTTATTAAGCGCAATTTCTCTCCTTCAAAATTCAATAGCGCTGTGATAGTCAACAGAGACCATTACCCCTTCCCCGTGCTCAAGAGAGGCAGCAATCAACCAGGTTTTAGTGGACAAAAATAATGAAACTATTCCTGTCCAAGCGTGGCGTGAATGCCCAACCTCCTGGGTAGGAAGTCAATACGGAATCTACTATACCAGCGGCTTGCTGTACACATTGTACTTTAATTACTCTTCCACCTCTTACCAAAACTTATCTAGTCGGTTGCAATGTCTGTCCCCTTCTACTATTTTGTTTTGTCTCCAACATCTTAATTTCGTCCCTCTTCCCTCCCCTGTTCCCTAAATTTGTCATCTCTTTCACATATACATTAAGTCTCTCTCAGCTTTTCTCCCTCTATACTTTTAGCTTTCCTTAGCGTATATTTCCTGTCCCACTCCTCACCACCTTCCAAGTGGATTCCTAGCCATTATCATTCCTTACGTTTACACTTTTTTGACAGTCCACCATTTCGTTTTATAACCACGATCTGTGATCGTCCTTCGTTTTAGATCCTTTGCATATTTTTTCGTAACTCATCCTATTGCCTTTTTTTTGGTGACCGGTCAACTCAACCAGTAGACCATTTCAACCAGTAGCTCTCAACCAGTACCAAATCAACCAATACGGTTAGGTTAGGTTAGGTTAGGTTAGTACTATATTTTGGCACTGGTTTGGTTGGTCTGGGTTAATTTGGCACTGGTTGAGAGCTACTGGTTGAAATGGTCTACTGGTTGAGATGACATGGAACCCTCTTTTTCTGCTTGTACGATTTTGTTTCTACCTCGCCTTACTTTAGGTTACACTTTTCGTTTACACCTTTTTGACAGTCCACCACTTCTCTCTTCCCAACCCTTCCCACTGTATGCTCTTCCCCATCCGCTCCTCTATCACAGGTTTCTTATTTCTCTATTACGTCGCTCTTGTCTCTACTCACTGCCTCTTTTTTAAGTTATCTGATTCATGTCTACCTCTATTTTGCTTTCTTCGTATCTCAATTATCAATTCAACCCTCCCCCCCTCTCTCTCTCTCGTCCACTATACCACATAAACGGACAACATCATTCTATCCTTCCCATCTATTATATTACTTCCTAACTGACCCACCACAACAGAAGCCGACACAGCCTCTTCGTATACTTCTCGCTACACAGGTTTGGGCCTCCTATAATCCGGTTCCCGACTAACGGAGGAGTCGAGAGCATGAGTTAGAGCAGGAAGACTATACTCTGATAATATCCGTCAAGTAATTATCGCGGGTTGCAGATTATTTGTTTAACATTAATGTCATAATCAGAAATAAATGCATATTTTGCATCATATACTGTAAATACATGTTTTCATAATGACAAGACATATTTCGCTATATTAATCTTGTAATAGCTGAGTGATGGAGATGGGAAAAAGAAATGTTTTCGAAAGGGAAACAATAGAAAAATATAGTTGGCTGGTTGGACTGGGCAATCAAGTTTAGCCAGTAGAACGAGTCTTGATGGCTGTCACACAAATAATAATAAAATGTAGACAAATGGAGACCAGCCAACAAGTGAAATATGTCTGGCGGGTGCCAACTGATATTTGAATGATATGTGGGAACAAGGGCGCCTTAAGACCATTTTGATAAATTACACATCACTTATTAGTATTTCTTTCAGAATACGTTTTATCATACAACTGAGTTCCAGTATGGCATTAACATATTGAATGTTTTTGGTATTTCAGAAGTATTATAGGCCTACGAGTCCATTTTGCACCATACATACTGGGCATTTCAATAAGTAACTAAGTTTTTGTTTGAATCTTGCTAGTCATTATTCACTTAATTAAGATATTAAATTATAATAAGTAACAGTACAGCATAAGGGGCAGTTTAGATGTCAACATACAAGTAGTTTATGTATATAGGAGATAAAACCCACTGTGATTTTCCTGCCAAAAGTATAAAACCTGTTAACCAAAACCTGTCTAGATTATCTACTTAAGGGAGCCCAACTCACTTTTGTTCTCTTTATTTCCCTCTCTCTTTGGCTTATATCCATTTGGCCTCAATCAGCCTACTGTTTTAAGACGCTTACCCCCATCCAGGTGTCAATATTTTCCTGGCGAGTGGTAACGAGCCAGCATATATATATATTTGTTATGACAGCAAGCTAAATTTGTACAGTTTTCGATAGAAAAATTTCTCCGGCGAAGCCGGATTTCTCCATACAATACTGGGTTGCTATCGCTCGCCAGGAAGAAATTAACACCTAGATGGGGATAAACGTCTTAAAGCAGTTGGCTGAATGGGGCCGAATGGATACAAGCCAGGGAAAGAGAGAAAAAGAGATAAAGATACAACAAGCCGGTGACCCCTTTAAAGACACTTCACGGCCAGGTTATAAAGACTTATCGCGACATTTATAGTTTACGACAAGCGGAAAGCCACAAAAGGCAAACCATTAAATAGAAATCTCTTTAAAATCAGAGAGGGCCCAGTCAACGCAGAAATTCACTTGATATTACGATGCTTATTCGGGTTGACAATTCCCCACTTGCGAGTTTCAGGCTATAAGGAAGTTGGAGCCGTGAACATCGATATTAAAGATAAATGCAATAATAATGTGGGTTTCTGATGGAGAAAAAGTATAATCAATTTGGTTTTATGTATTTATATATGTATTATGACCGTATTTTAGCTGATAAGTCTGCTAAATATTGATGGCTACGGCTCCAACTTCCTTATAGACCAAAACTCGCAAGTGGTCAATTCTTTACGCAAACACCAACGACGTTATGGAAGAAGGTAATCTAATATTAACCCCTTCTGTTTAGTTTTTCTTTAGGCTACCATCAAGCTATTTTCCTTAGCTTAGTAAGAACCTTCAAAAAACAAATTATACCAACTAATTCAAGTAACCCTCTGACTCCCACTGATACCTCAACAAAATACTAATGAAATCGTCTAATGATAACCATAAAGTATTACAACGACCCATTTCACTAACGGGAGATGAATTTGATGCTGATAATAAAAAATACTGAACATAAAAACGGGCCAAGGATCCCACAACAGTTAACTCATTGTCACACTGATCCACGGGTCGGTTGTAATATGCGTATCTTCAGAGTGGATGAAAGAGGAAAGAGAAACCGGTCTTTCTATCAGTGGCCAATCCTCGAGAATGCGGAGTGACACGTGCGTTTTTCCGGAGTATTTTCTCGGCAACTCTAATCTTGGAGCTTCTACATTCAAGTGATATAAAACGAAAGAAAAATAGAGGCCTCTTAGCCCATAAGAGGCAGACCCATTCTTCCTTATACCTACACTAATATATCCCACTACCACGTACAGTATATCTTTTACACTTCATCTACCTTATAGCTACCTAAAAACATATCTCAGTACAACCTATATTCCCCACACTTCATCTACCTTATAGCTATCTAAAAACATATCCCAGTACAACCTATATTCCCCACACTTCATCTACCTTATAGCTACCTAAAAACATATCCCAGTACAACCTATATTCCCCACACTTCATCTACCTTATAGCTACCTAAAAACATATCTCAGTACAACCTATATTCCCCACACTTCATCTACCTTATAGCTACCTAAAAACATATCTCAGTACAACCTATATTCCCCACACTTCATCTATCTTATAGCTACCTAAAAACATATCCCAGTACAACCTATATTCCCCACACTTCATCTACCTTATAGCTACCTAAAAACATATCTCAGTACAACCTATATTCCCCACACTTCATCTACCTTATAGCTACCTAAAAACATATCTCAGTACAACCTATATTCCCCACACTTCATCTACCTTATAGCTACCTAAAAACATATCCCAGTACAACCTATATTCCCCGCACTTCATCTACCTTATAGCTACCTAAAAACATATCCCAGTACAACCTATATTCCCCACACTTCATCTACCTTATAGCTACCTAAAAACATATATCAGTACAACCTATATTCCCCACACTTCATCTACCTTATAGCTACCTATGAACAACTCCCGCTACAACCTACATCCTCAAACACTTCATCTATCCAATAACTACTTAAGGGGAGGTCTCCACTTGAGGGATTTTTTTCTGGACCCCTTTCTCCCTCATGTTTAGCCCCATTGCTTTTGAGATTTTAAAACGTTCGTCCTAGTAGTTTGGACATTTTAAGACACTTTGCCCCATTTCTGTCAATTTTAAGACCTTTCGTGCCATTAAGGTGTCGATTTTTTCCTGGCGAGCGATAGCGAGCCTGTAATTTAAGAGCAACCGGCCTCCGGCCTGGAAATTTTTCTACCGAAAAATGTACAAATTTATCTTGAAAGGGGGTCTAGGGGGTGTAATTTTAAGCTTGATGAAAACGTAGGGAACAAACTAAATACTTCCCCTTAAGAACATCTCGCTATGCAACCAAGTTATAGCCTTATATTACAATCTAACACAGGTAAAGTGGCCGATATCGTCATCTTAATATGTTGCCAGAGGTAAAGACGCCGATCGTAAATCTTTGGAAAAAAAGAAAACCGTTCGTGAGACTCAGTGTTGAAACAGAGCCATTCGAACACTCATTCCGTCGATTTACGATTGGCAACTTTACTTTGGCAGCAATTCGAAGCTCCTTGAAGCTGATATTGGCAACTAAACTAAACTTAATTCATTATTGTTGACTAAATTTCCAATATAAATGGAGTTCAGAAGTTGCCAGTAAAACGAATCGCCAGTGTGACTCCCCTCTAAAGGCGTGCCACACAGCCCCCTCCCATGCCTTACTAAAAGCCAAGTGGGGTCATGCAGATGGGGCGGGGGGCGGGGGGCGCTAGCAGATTGAGTGGATTAACCAGGATCTTGGATTTAATCCTAGTGTCCCCAGGGAGTCTTATTTTGAATCTCCCCTGTTTCGCTCCATTAGTTTGGACATTTTATGACGTTTCACCCCCATTAGTTTAATTGGCGATAATAAGATACTTATAGGTTTCGCGAAAATGAACCTCTACCTTACAAGAATTCAGCCTTCGACCGGGAATTTATTTATCAATTTTGTTTTCAAAATTAGCTTGAAGCATAACGCTGGAGTGTGTGAATATATTCTGGTACATGGGCGATACAGTTTCTGCCTGAGGTGGCGCTAAAGCTGGCTCCTTTGCTAGAGTGAAAAGCGGCTGGGGGAAGTTTAGAGAGCTGTTGCCACTCTTCACCATGATAGGACTCCCACTTCACCTTTAAAGGGATGGTGTACACCTCGTGTGTTAGGAGTGTGATGACCTATGCCTCGGAGACGTGGCCAGTTTAAGTGGAGGATATATATAGAAAGGAACTGAATGGGAAGAGAATAGTGAGATGAATATATGTGGGGTTAACTTCAGGGACGGAATATTGAGTGAGGATTTAAGAAGGCGTCAGCAGGGCATTAGGACTATCAGTGAAGTGATGCGCACGAGCCGACTTGGTTGGTTTCGACACGTGGAGAGAATGGGTGATAAGAACTGGGTGAAGAAATGCCAGACTGTGAACGTGAGGGGAGCTGCGCGTAGGGGTAGACCTAGAAAGACGTGGGATCAGATACTCCGATCCGATATCAAAACAAGGAACTTGACAGCAGAGGCAACGCATGGCAGGGATGCCTGGAATGCCGCCATTTAGGACCTGAAAGTGTAACCAGACTCTCTGTGGACGAAATGGTCTTTTAACTTGTATGTATGGACTGTGACAAATTAACACTACGTCAAAAATAATACCTTTAATTCCCTACTACCACTATCCTCTGTTTCACCTCTTACTGTACACTTAGTCGTTATGCAATCTCTGAAAATGTTCCTCCTAATCTGTATAATTTTCTTCCAGTGGTTGTATGGGCGTATACTCAGTGGTTGGGTGGAATAGGGTTACGTATGGTATGGGCATGGCGGAGTGGGTGTGAGATTTAACGGGACATTTTTAGTTTCCTCCCTAGACCTCTATCAAGCATAAAGAGACACCCACAAGACCCACCTTCGAGATAAATTTGTACATTTGTTTCTATAGAAAAATATCCTGGCAGAGAGCCGCTATCGCTCGCCAAGATAAAATCAAAACATATATGATACAAAGAAATTGGGCGAACGGTTCTAAAATCGCTAAACTAATGGGTCGAACGTCATAACTAATGGGTCGAACGTCATAACTAATGGGTCGAACGTCATAACTAATGGGTCGAACGTCATAACTAATGGGTCGAACGGCATAAAATCTCAAAACAAATGGAGCTAGACATGAGGAAGAAACAGGTTCAGAGAAAAAAAAGGTAAGATTCGGAGTAGTGGGCGTACCACTACCGACATACAGCATAAATCAGCTATAACACATGAACCTAACCAAACGTAACGTAACCTATGTAACGTAATGCTATAGGGGTGCAATGCCTGGTGAGTTATCTGCTCAACAGGTGGCGTTGTGTGTGTGTAAGTGTGAGAGTCCGAGTGTAGGGGGTGAGACAGTGAAGCACAGGAACGAGGTGGCTTCAGAGATGGGGTCGTTTCGGGCCATGAGTGAGCACCGTGCCTCATGTGAAGGCAAGATGGCAGGTGCTCGTTGTACTCTACGTGCTTCACATGTCTCACTCCCTAGACTGGAACAAGACCTCACGGGTTTCACTGTTCATTGTAAAGCGGTGAATGTTAAGGCTCTCAGCATATGCCTGAGAGGAAGTAAGTTGGAATATAGAAAAAAAAAAAAAAAAAAAAAAACCCTAACCCAGTACCAATACTACATGAATACTAGGTTAGGTTAGGTTAGGTTGTTTGGTTAGGTTAATGTTTTATAGATGAGTTAGGCTGTATGTTGGTAGTGGTACGCCCACTACTCCTAATCTTACCAAAAAAAAAAATCCCCTTAATTTCATGCGGTAATAGTTAAGGGGATGTATCTAGTTTGTTCCCTAGACCTCCATCAAGCTTAAAATTACACCCCCTTGAGTCCCTTTCAAGATATATTTGTAAATTTTTCGGTAGAAAAATGTCCCGGCCGAAGGCCGGTTCGTCTTAAATTACAGGCTCGCTATCGCTCGCCAGGATAAAATAGACACCTGAATGGCACGAAAGGTCTTAATATGGGGTGAAAGTTCTTAAAATCGCTAAACTAATGGGGCAAACGTTTTATAATATCAAAAGCAATGGGGCTAAACATGAGGGAGAAAGGGGTCAAGAAAAAAATCCCTCAAGTGGAGATCTCCCCTTAACAGTAGGTGGATTCATACTTGCCAATGCTCGTCCGTAACAATTAAACAACTTGAACCAAACCTACGTGTACTACCATTATCTACATTATCTACAGTATCTACATTATCTACAGTATCTACATTATCTACAGTATCTACATTATCTACAGTATCTACATTATCTACAGTATCTACATTATCTACAGTATCTACATCTACAGTATCTACATTATCTACATTATCTACAGTATCTACATTATCTACATTATCTAACATTATCTACAATATCTACATTATCTAACATTATCTACATTATCTACATTATCTACATTATCTACATTATCTACATTATCTACAATATCTACATTATCTAACATTATCTACATTATCTACATTATCTAACATTATCTAACATTATCTACATTATCTACATTATCTACATTATCTAACATTATCTACATTATCTACATTATCTACATTATCTAACATTATCTACATTATCTACATTATCTACATTATCTACATTATCTAACATATCATTCCAACCCTTGAAATACTTCCTCGTAGCCTTCATCAACTTTCTTTCAAGGACACTAAGGGTGGGTTGAGGGAAGGCCGTAGAAAAAAGATAATGGAATGTGAACCAGTGAAAAAAATAGAAAGGTTTGGAGATGAGGGATCGCATACTGGTGTTTAGTATATGAGAACCTATGTTGTGGATTATATAGTAGGTGATATATGGATGTGTAGTTAGAATACGTTTTAAGAAAGAAAGTTAAGTGTCAGTGGAAGCAAAAGGTGCCACAGAAACTATAAACTTAATAGGGGAGATTTCCACTTGAAGGACTTTTTTCTTGACCCCTTTCTCCCTCATGTCTAGCCCCATTGCTTTTGAGATTTTAAGACGTTTGCCCCATTAGTTAGGTGATTTTAAGAATTTCCGCCCCATTCTGTCAGTTTTAAGACCTTTCATGCCATTTAGGTGTCGATTTTATCCTGGCGAGCGATAGCGAGCATGTAATATAAGAGTAACCGGCCTTTGGCCGGGAAATTTTTCTACCGAAAAATCTACAAATTTATCCTGAAAGGGGGTCAAAGGGGTAAAATTTTAAAATTGCTGGAGGAGTAGGAAACAAACTAATAACCTCCCCTTAACATATGCTGGACAAATGCAAAGCAACGCTCATCTAGCTAAGGGGGGGGGGGGGGGAAGGGAGTCTGGACCCTCTTCTTCCTCATGTATAGCCCCATTAGTTTTGATATTTTAAGACATTTGCACCATTAGTTTGGCGATTTTAAGACCTTTCGCGCCTTTTAGGTGTAGATATTTTCCTGGCGAGCGATAGCGAACCTGAAATATAGGAGTAGCCGGCCTTTGGACGAAGCATTTTTCTACCGAAAATGCTAAATTTTATCTCTAAAGGGGGTCTTAGGGGTATTTTCTTAAAGCATGATGCTCCTAAGGAAGAAATAAAGACATGAGAATTAAACAAACACAATAATAAACAAATAAATAAATAAACAAGCAAGCCTCCTATTAAAGCAAGGTGGAGGTTGTAAGAAGATGCTTTCGCGGTAACGTGGTTGAGTTAAGGGGAGGTTTTTAGTGTGTTTCCTAGACTTCCATCAAACTTGAAAATACACCCCCTTGACCCCCTTTCAAGATAAATTTGTACATTTTTCGGTAGAAAAATTTCACGGGAGGTTCACAACAATAACATGAGTGAGGCAGCGGACGTAAGCTAAAATAATAATTCATCGTATTTAGTGGACAGAAGGGTGCTGAGCTGGTATGGTCATGTTGAACGAATGGGAGATGAATGGCTTACAAAGAGAATATGTGAGTACAAAGGAGTACAAAGGAAATCAAGCAACAACAGATCCAGTGACCCTTCTAGGTTGCTTGTCCTCCAAAACACTGAGGATCAAGTGTCCAAACAGTGGTTTAGAGTGGGTAAGGGAACATTGGAAAGGGAATTACTGCCCTGGAACTAATGTCCGTGGCAGGATTAGGAAGTTAGTAGGGGACAGATGGGTTAGTAACTGAGGGGGGGATAAAATAAAGTTATTCATTTACAAACGCAGTCAGTCGCGGGTTTGATGCGAGATATTTGTCTAGGCGGAGTTTAAATGAATCAACGGTGATGCAGTCTATAACGTTTCGGGGAAGCCCATTCCACAAGTTGACAACTCGATTGAAGAAGAAATTCTTAGATTCGTGCGAGTTAAAAGATTTACCAATAATTTTGCAACCGTTTCCCCGCGTGTAATTAGATTGGTCGATAGTGAAGTACTTACTACAGTTCATATTGTCGATGCCTTTGATGATTTTGAACACTTGAATTAAGTCGCCTCTTAATCTGCGCTGGGTTAAAGGAAATAGATTTAATTCTCTAAGACGCTCTTCGTATGGTTTGTTCTTTAGGCTAGGTATCATTTTGGTAACTCTACGTTGAACTCGTTCTAGCTTGTTTATATCTTTTTGGTAATAAGGGCACCAGGATTGAACGCAGTATTCCAGAAGAGGGCGGACTAAGGAATTGTAAAGGGTTAGGATAACTTCTTTGGATTTATGCTCAAATGACCTGCCTATAAAGCCAATTATTTTGTTTGCCTTCTTAACAACTTCTGAACATTGTTGACTCGGTTTTAGGTTACTCGATATTGTTACTCCCAGATCGGTTTCTCTGTTTACATTCTTAAGCTGAGTGCCATTCATCGAAGGTACAAGGGGAGATAGAAGGGCAGGGAGACCCCCATTTAGATGGAGAGACTGTGTAAGAAAGGCTTTGGATGATAGAGGAATGACTATAGATCAGGCAGGGGAAGTGGTGGTGGACAGGAGTGAATGGAGAATGCTTGTGAATAGTTGAGTGAACACGTGGTCATTTGGAGTAAGGGGTCGGGCGCAAGTTCGACTAGATAATAGTCCATCAGGCGCCTGGCCCGGGGGGACGATTAATATGAAGGGTGTGCCTGGAAGTGTGGTGGGAGGGCTTGTGGCTTTGGCTTCGCTGCATGTCTGCCTGCCGAGATCGGAACCTCTCCGGGTGGTCAGGGGCCGGGGAAGTGCTGGAGTGACCTTGGTAACCCTGGTCTCTGGGTCTTCTCCTGGGTGACCTGGATGTGTGTGAGTTTGTGTTTTTTGTCTGTGTTTATTTTTTGTTTTATGTTGTTTTTGTGTTTTCCCTGTTCTTGCTCTGTCTTGAGTCGGCTACCCCCAAAATGGGGATTGGGCCTGAGCATATAGATAGATAGATAGATTTATTACCCATCAATTTTCGGAAGTTTAAACCTATGCGAATTTTGTTTTAATCTTTATGTTACTCTGCCATTACCCATTATGATTGCACTGCTAGCTGTGGTGCATATTTTAGCGTTTTATTTTTTGTTCTCCCTTATAATACATTTCAGCTCTTAATGACATATACAGCAATGCTGTGTATGCTCTACCGGACCTACTAGGCCTAAAAAGATCGATGGGCTAACTGTCGGTCCAAATCATCAGTATAACCGATTCTGATAACACTTAAAGTGTGAAGCTGCCGGACTAACATTCTAGCCCACCCTGAATTGTAAGATATTAGGGGTTACAATTTCCAGACTCGTCATAACGAAGAGAAGAATATCAATGAATAAAAACACAAAATGAGGAGGAGCACTTCATTGACAACGTTTCGCATATAGTTTCATCATTCCAATGTAATATCTATGTTGCTTTATCTTGGTTGAAAAAAGGAAAAGTAGTATCCCCGCATCGTCACACCTGTCATCAGGCTGGGGAAGCTCATGTGAGAAAGAGTTAGCAGAGAGGGATATTTTCATATTTGTTATCACCAACCCACCTGTGAGAAATAAATTGACTACACCGGTATCTGGGGACTGTTGGCAACAACCTTCCGATAGGGTAACCTCACTAGAGTGAACAATTTCCTACCAGAGCCTGGTGATTGTATATATTGTAAAGAGTAATTAATATTAAGTAATTTAGTACTGTATAAGATTACCTTGGCCAAGTTAATTTAGTTATAAAACCTTGTAGAAATAAGTTTAGAAGAACTGTATTGGGGATCAGTTTAAATATTCCCGCGACCGCATACGCGATCCACCGTTTGCTTTAGGGTCATTAATTTCTTGATATTATGTTTACTAAATCGTTGTGAAACGATGTTTACTTTGATAATTATATAATTTAAATGCTGATTATTATTTATATAATTTCGTGAAGAGGGAATGAACCCTCAGTAACAAATTTTTATATAGTTAACTTAAGGGTCGGAATTAAAATCCCGACCAGATCTCTTTAAAACCTTGAACCGCCAACAAGGGTCTCGTGACCTCTCGCTTCGCTCCCAGTGTCCGGCCCGACCCTTTAACTCCCTGCCTACCTACCTACCATAGTCGGGATCCTCTGAACAACGCCAGGACCCCAGTGATAGCTAAGTCGATTGATATATATGGCCATTTATACAATGTCTAGCTAGGGGTTTCTGAGAAGATAGGCAATACCATCTTTATATAACATCCAGGTAACCTATCTATTTATTTAAGTTTATTCCTTCCATTTTCTTTATTTAATTTTGATGAGTGTGGTAAGGGACATAATTATTCATACAAATCCCCACACCACCAATTTACTTTACAAATCATCCTAATTAACGAAATCAAGTTATGAATACATGTGGTACACCAAGGATTCGAACCTAGGATACTCACATGGAGACAAGAGACGATAAAAGGTAACTGTGGGGAGATCTGAGAAAATAAGTCGTCATACAAGCTGAATTGGGGAAGAAAACTGAAAATTAAAATGTGCGACACGCTGAACGGTAAAAATTTACCTATGGTCCCGTTAAAACATCCTCAAGTAACCTATTAAAAACTGGGTAACATTCAAGGAGACTACAGCAGGACTCTTCTTCTTCATACCTCTGACCAGGTATAGGCTATCCTAGTGTTTACTAGCCTATACCCCTTTGAAAGGACATTAGCCTAACCTAGCAACCTTACCTAACCTATCCTAGTATTATGGGTGGGGGCTCCCGCCCCCACACCCCCGCTATTTGACATCTTTGACAGATTTTTGGTATTTCTCTGTGAAATCGGGTTTTTTCAAGTGTCGATAACGAAATTCCTCCATGCGGACTATAAGGTTTAATTCTAGTTTCTCTTTCACAGCATACTCATACATTTCTATGGCTACTTTAGAGTTGTCATATACCATACTTAATTCCTATATATGTCCAAAGCGGCGGAAATGCATTATAAGGAATTATACCTACTGTAAAAAAAAAAAAAAATCTCCCCATATGCGGCACCATAGCTATTACATAATACTAGGTTAGGTTAGGTAAGGTTGTTAGGTTAGGCTAATGTCGTTAATGTAGTTTATTATCATTATATTACGTCTTTTACCCAGCAATTTCCCTGATCTTCATAGTTGGTCGGGAAGCTATGCCTTTACAACGGCGCCTCCCTTTTGTCGCTGTGTACGTGAAACTAGAATTTTACCGACTATAATGAGAAAAATATGACGAGTCTATTGGTCCTTATTTTCCCTAATAAATTGTTCCTAATAAGGCGGATGTAGTGTCCTTGAAGATTATCAAAAACTGTTCAGGGGACTGGTTAGAACTTGTAGGATGTTTAATTGAAGGTCGGAAATCAGTATTTACAGAGAAATAAAAGTCTTAAAATGCGCTATGTTTTACGGGAGGGTCTGTACGCCGCCACATTCGCGCGGCCCCGCCCACTGCCCAAAATGTACAAATATTCCCATTAGGGTAAGATTTTACGGTGTGACTGTTACAAGCCCCATCGATGTTTGTGTAGCCTATAGGTATGTTATATAATAGTCTTCAGTTCTATATATGTCCTTCCCTTCGAAAATGTATTATAAGGGAGATATAGGGTAAAACACAGTCTTGTCTGCATAATGACAAGTCCTGTTTTACGGGATTTCTGCTTTATAGATTCTTTTTTGTCCCTCCTACCTTACTCGGGGGACCTTACAGTTGCGCGATCCAGTGCTGCTTTGGTAATTGCGTACATTTTATTTTCCCTCCCCTATCAAATTTTCGGAAAAAGTAAATAAGATGGTCACCAATTTTCCCATGGATTTTTTTTTATTTTTCCCTGTTAGTTTTCATCAATATATAGTGTTTGGAAATAATTACAACCCTCGGAGAAACCGTTTTCCCCATTATACAACGATCTTAAGACACGCCGCCCGATAGTGGGCAGGGCTATGAAGTACAGGGAAAATGAGGGGTTAAATGCGTAAAACGGCGATTAAAACTTATTTTAGCAAAACTTGGCTCGGGTTTTAACCCTCTTAAGGTATTTCTAAAGCCTAAAACCCAATATTTCGAAAATCCGAGCCAAGTTTTGGACAAAGCTGGCTCGGATTTTGAGAGTTTGTAGACAACAAAGTGACAGTAACCTCATTTAGAAATTTGGCTCAGGTTTCCCGAAATTGCAAAGCCATAAAACCCGAATTTTGGAAAACCCCGGATTTTGCGAATTTTAAGAGTAAACAAATTACAGTAACCTAATTTAGAATTTTGGCTCATGTTTCCCTAAATTGCAAACCCCAAAAAGCATAATTTTGGAAAACCCGAGCCAATTTTGGCAAAACTTGGATCGTATTTTGAGAATCGAAAAAGACTAACTAAATGTCGGAAATCGGCTCATGATTTCCCTAATTGCAAAGCCATATAACCAGATTTATCGAAAACGTAGCACTTATTTAAATCATAAATATCCAGTAACATAGACCTAGTACATTGGATACAAGCCTAATCCACACCTAACGCCTACAATGTGTCCGTAGTAGGCTACCTAGTAGGCCTACGTGGGATACAACATGGCGGTTGGGCCGGCGCCCATTTAGTAGCCTACCGGTATTCGGCCGTATCCGTGGATGCGAGTCACTTCGAGCGAATTCCTGATCGAGCGGATGCACAATCTAACCTAATTAACCTAACCTAAACTAACCTAACCTAACCTAACCTAAATGCGCCTCCGCTCGAATATGAATTCGCTCGAAGTGTCCAGATACCGTAAATACTACCGCAACTACGAATCTTGTTTCTGAGACCTAGTATATTAACCTAACCAAACAACCCAACCTATCGACAGAGATGGACAGGTGGAGTGGACTAAAAAGCTGGTGGACAGACCTCGGGAGACAGGTGAAAATGGCGTGTGCACGAATCGGTGCCGTCTATAGGAAGGTATTGACAACCATGTTACGACAAAATTCCATTTTAGTACCATATATTTTTATTAGGTTTTGCCGAGGCTTAAAACACATTTTCATATTATGTTTAGAGCATATAAAATCCATATTTGTTTTCAAATATTGCAAAATAATTGGTGACCAACTTATTTAGTTATACTAAATTTTCAGATGTCAAGGTTAGTTTCTATCCACGTATTACTTTTAGGTTAGGTTAGGTTAGGTTAGGTTCATGACAAGGTATCAGCTGGTAGGTATGGGATAAACTAGGGACACATACTAGCTGGTAGGTAAGGGTTATTCTTGTATGCAACGTTCTAGGTTAGGTTACTGTGTTTTTTTACTTCAAAAAATCGCTAAACCCGAGCCAAGTTTCGGCAAATGTTGGCTCGGGTTTTCAAATTTTGGGGTTTAATGGGTTTCAAAAAACATGAAAACTCGAGCCAACTCTCAAAATTCAATTACTGGGTTTTTTTACTTTGAAAAATGCCAAAAGCTGAGCCAACTTTTTTTTTCCCAATTTTGCGGTTTTTGTACTCTGAAAAATACCCAAATCCGAGCCAATTTTTGCCAAAACTTGGCTCGGATTTTCACATTTTAACGTTTTCTTACTTTTCTATATTTTATTTTCAGAGTTCTTCCCATATTACCCCTATTTTTCCCCTTTTACCCCATAATTTCCCTGATCTTCATAGCCCTCCCCACTAGTGGGGGCCGTGTTTTTAGATTGTTGGATAATGGGTAAATACTCATTTGCGACAGTCCTTGCTATAAAACAACACTCTATATCAAAGAAAAAATGCAAAAAAAAAAAAACCTCCTGCTAAAACTCGTGACTGTCACACCGTATCAATTTACCGAGGGCAGGGACTCTGGGTGACCCATAGCGCATTTTAAGACTTTATTTCTCAGTAAATACTGATTTCCGACATTCAATTAAACATCCTACAAGTTCTAACCAGTCCCCTGAACAGTTTTTAATAGGTTACTTGAGGATATTTTAACGGGACCATAGGTAATCTTTTATCGGTTAGGCTAGGCTTAATATATTGTTCAATGATTCTTAGTAAATACGCATCTGAAAAACAGTTCCTCCCGCTACACAGGATCTTACCAACTAGACTTCCCACAACTAGTGCTATATACAGTATATGGCGAATGTGCTATGCATGAGTTAACATTACCCCATATCTACTCACAGTATGTAGCTACCGGTATGTCTCTGGAATGGAGTTGAAGCACACTCTGAAAATAATTGAAAATGTACTATTATACCGGATCGATTATATTGATTGCGATTAAATATACACTATTAGCATGATATACAGACAAGTTAAAATTAAATGAAAACTTACGTGTGTATTTTTTTTTTATGGTGACGCCTCGTAACGCCACCTAATAGTAACTCTATTTATACCTACTCTCCAGTGGTATTATATGGGTACTTATCTTATTTTGTGCATAGGTAGCGATCGTCTGCTGGTCGGCGGTTGTTATCCATATGGTAATATAAACTGTACTTTAATTATGTAATATATATCAGACGATAGTAATAATTATTCTATGTCGAGAATATACAAAGTAAAGTAATTATTCCGTTAACGTCTTATGTTATGATTACTTTTTCACTGAGAGATATATGACCGTTTACTTCACGAGTCTATAACGAACTGATCTATATACAGATTTTCCTCAGCCGGCTTTGTTGGCAATGGCGGAACAATACAATAAAGTAGTTATCGTGACTTACGAGTGTCCACGATAGACCTTTCTATTTCCAGTTGGGATTGGTTAAAAATGGGATCTATAATTCTGTATATACACAAAGTATCATGTAAAGTTAATTGGGTGTGTATATCAGATGATTAATATATAAGGGCTAATTAAGGTATAGGCTATGGTGTACATTTATTCTATAAAGAGTTAATTCGAAAATATAGTATTCCATAAGTATTAAGTACTATTTAATATAGTAATTAAAGTAATATGAGGAACGTTAGCAGCATCGAGAATGATTGCGCATGTCTAGCTTCACTTGTTACCAAGCTGACGTGCTAAGATATTTTCCTATAAAGGGTGCCACTCAATAACAACACGCCTCACCAGCAACACCGGCGATCGGCCACATCTATCGTCCCATATATAAAACATCCCAGCACCTACTATCCATCAACATGCTCCATTAACCAGCTAAGTCTATATATATTCACTGGTGGCCATTATAATATATGTAGACAATATACAGCATGTGAATTAACAACAAAGGTGAGACGATCTAAATGCTTCCCCCTTAGGCAGATAATCCAAACCTTTACTTGTCTTGTAACTAATTCCTAAATCCACTATACGATCCTAAGTTTTTTTTTTTTATTTTTTTAAGAGACAATGAACGGAGGAAGGAAAAACACAGATAAAACAAAAAGGTCCATGTGCCTAAAGGCATCCTCCATTCATAAAATGTTTGTAACAACTGGATTTAAACATTTGTAGATTGTAAGTTTGTGGAAAGCAATTCGAGGGAAGTGAATTCTTGACAGTAGTCCCTGCCCCAGTAATCACGGACGAATACTAATGTGCTAATTATACAACAATGTATAGAAAATTATGTATATACAGTACACATATCATAAGATCTAAATTAATATATAGATAATATATTTTTACCCATGCTTAATTTAATATCTAAATCCCATATTATTTATACTAACATTTACGTATTTACATATACTTAACGCCATCTGTTGAGTCTGTGGCGAGAACTAGTTACAGGTGGCTCGAAATGATTCGGTCGAGACAACGAAAATGACCTCTATATAGTCTCCAATATATTCTATACATATCTGTGGGAAATATTTGAGTGAAGAGCAAATTAGAACATGACGGGCGAGAAATATTAACAAGGGGAATGACTGGCAAAATAAAGGAAGCCTAGATAACCGACATCCTCGATCAAGTAAGGTGCATCCCTTAACCCTATTAGGTGCAGGGCGGGCCAATTTGGATCCTCCCAGTTTTACTCCATTAGCTTGGAGATTTTAAGACTTTTCATCTCATTAGTTTGGCGATTATATGATGCTTCAACACAATAAGGTGTCGATTTTTTCCTGGGCGAGCGATAGCGAGCCTGCAATTTGGGAGAAACCGGCCTTTGGCCGGGATATTTTTCTGCCGAAAAATTTACACATTTAGCTTGAAGGGGGTCTGGGGGACGTTATTTTAGCTTGAAGGTGGTTTGGAGAGGCGTTTTACCAAGTCTCGGGGTAAACTAAAAACACATTGTTCGAAAATGGCAAACACTATTAAAACCCTCAATAATAGTTAAAGAAAATACCATAATAACCTCCAAGACGTTGCACCAGATAGTGTTAATGATAAAACATTTCTCTGTAGGCCACAACTATATTAAAAAACACATTACCGACGTTCTTATATTTCGGCCATACTGTATATACCGTAGATATCAAGTTCACCGTTTTGTATTTCACAATTACGTAACTTTGTTTATGTCTAACAAATGCAACCACAAGCACGGCTGAATTGCAGTGCACATACCGGAGGGCAACAATTGCAGTGCACATACCGGAGGGCAACAATTGCAGTGCACATACCGGAGGGCAACAATTGCAGTGCACATACCGGAGGGCAACAATTGAACAAATCCAATTAATGTGCTTCCTGATGCTATGGTTAACAATTAATATGCTTCCTGATGCTATGGTTAACAATTAATGTGCTTCCTGATGCTATGGTTAACAATTAATGTGCTTCCTGATGCTATGGTTAACAATTAATGTGCTTCCTGATGCTATGGTTAACAATTAATGTGCTTCCTGATGCTATGGTTGATGCTATGGTTAACAATTAATATGCTTCCTGATGCTATGGTTAACAATTAATGTGCTTCCTGATGCTATGGTTAACAATTAATGTGCTTCCTGATGCTATGGTTAACAATTAATGTGCTTCCTGATGCTATGGTTAACAATTAATGTGCTTCCTGATGCTATGGTTAACAATTGGGCAATTTTGTACAGCTTAAGAAGAACCTTTCATAATCAAAGGCAATTTTTGGACAACAGTTTCATTATAATATAAGACTTAAGATGCCTACTAATGCTACACCATTGTGAAAAAACTCTTTATGAAGCTTATATGCTTAGTTAGAAGACTGGTCTAACCATAAAAGGAACAACTTCAGATGGTTCGGCCATATGGAACGTATGGAAAGCGAGAGAATGACTAAGAGGGTGTACGAGAGCGAGGTGGAGGGACAGAGAGGGAGAGGTAGACCGAATGAGAGCTGGAAGGATGGAGTGAGGAAGTACATGAACGAAGGCGGTGCTGGTTGGGGGGAGGGGCGTCGGCTGACTGGGGACAGAGGTGCATGGGGGCGGTTCGTTCGTGGCCACCCCTTCGGGGATCACGGCGTCAGGCAATAGATAGATAGATAGATAGTATCACTTGTTCCCCCATCGTTTATATTTCTATATCGGTATGTCTTTTCCAAGTTGAATAAAATCGTGTACAGATAGCCAGAATGAGATGAACATAGGCGTGATCGTAGTGAAGGGGTAAAAAACCGTGACGGCAGGTGTGGAGGACAATACAACAGATGTTAATGAGAGGCGGGGCAGGTGTACTCTATTGTCTCAGGTTCCGGTAAGACAAGTGTCACGGAGTATATATATTTTTGTCCAACCAAGTTCTGACAGTATGCAGTCACTCACGAACATTCATGGACCTCTTACTTATTTTTTTCCTTATGCATTTATAGCCATCGTGATGGATTTATGTATGTGATTAGCTGATCATCAAACTATGGATTCTGTCATATATTCAGGTATATGAAATTAACTTTATACATTTGTTTCCTTGGATATATGTGCATAACTTAAAGTTGGAGGGTTCCACAAATGTGTTGGTAAGAATTTACAATCGCGTACAAAGTTGTAGCTTGTGCACTAAATCATGTCTACCTTGAAGCTGCGCAGCTGGAGGGATAAATGGATAAAGGCATTTTTTGGAATTATTACTTCGCTGTGTCTTAAATGTTCAATAGAGTTCATACCACTTCTTATTACCGGCGGTTGTCCACCCATGATCAAAGCTTTCTCCCTACTAAAGCTACCCAATACTAACCAATTATCATTCCTCTACCTCATTTGGTCTAGCTAATTTGACTCGCCAATGCCAGGTTTATTTACCATATTCCTTAATTTTGGCGACAGAAATATTTGGTTATTCGAGTATCATTGAAAAGGGTGTAATATTTGTCCATAATATACAAAGATGAACAATCAATCATCATATTGACCATCAACAATCAATCATCATATTGTCCATCAACATACAAACATTACTGCTTCAATATGCTTTGCTTTTGAATGATTTGCCACATTAGCATACATTTGTCTATACACCAACTACAAAACTATATACAGGTATAGTGTTTATAAATATTGCAAGTTCCATCCGAAAATAAATGCAGATAGTTATGATTGCACAAAGAAAAATATATGGGATCCACGAAATTTTATGAGTGACTGTACATACATTTAGAAAACATTAGATTCAAGTTAGGTTAGTGTTAGGCTAGGTTGACTATAATCTATTAGTTATGACGAGTCTACAAATACTAACGCCAAGCTTCTCATATCTTAAAAAGAACTGGAGTAATTAAGGGGGGATGCTTCACGTTTTGGTAGATTATTTTTTTTTTCATTTATGTTTTTTTTTTTTTTTTTTTAGTTTCATCCCTAGACCTCCATCAAACTTAAAATAACAACCCCAGGACCCCCCTTCAAGATATATTTGTAAATGTTTCGGTAGAAAATTTCCCGGCCAAAGGCCGGTTACTCCTAAATTACAGGCTCGCTATCGCTCGCCAGGACAAAATCGACACCTAAATGATACGAAAGGTCTTAATATTGACACAGAAAAGGGGCGAAAGGTTTTAAAATCGCCAAAGTAATGGGTCGAACATCTTAAAATCTGAAAACTAATGGAGGTAAGTATGAGGGAGAAGAGGGGCCAGAAAAACGGACCATTTCCCCTTAAGCTCGGTTCACACATGCACGAATTAAAGTCACGTCCGTCCCCGACCAAGAAAATAGGCAGGACGGCATCAATCTGGAGGCCCCATGTTCCGTTCCAACGTTCCAACTGTTCCAACGGTTTTTTGCCGCCGTTCTCATCCCGTTATATTCGTCGTCTAGACGCCGCCAGTCGTCTAGACGCCGCCAGGCTGCGCCTAGACGACGATTGCTCCCGTGTGTGTCCCCTGGGTGTCCCCGAAATAAACAAAATCTGGCAGTTGCCCCGACCCATACGGACCATTTTATGCATGCATAAAAAGGACGCCGCCCAGGCACGGCGAATTAAGGGTCGGGGACGGACGGGACGTTAATTCGTGCATGTGTGAACCGAGCTTTAAGCTCGGGTACACACACACGTTCTAACGTCCCGTCCGTCCCCGACCAAGAAAATAACTTCTGTGTGTGTCCGTGTATGTCCCGTGGGTGTCCCGGCATAACACGTTTTCTGGCAGGTGCCCCACCCCGCACGGACCATTTTATGCATGCATAAAAAGGACGCCGCCTAGGCGCTTTTTGTTAAGAGGCCGGGGCCGGACGGGACGTTAGAACGTGTATGTGTGACCCGAGCTTAAAGCTAATATATATACCATTCGAGAAGAGTCTAACACTAAATAGACTTGGACAATTTCAGTCAGTTTGCTCTGGTTCACCCTGAATTGTAAGAGGCTATAATTTGTTTCTTTTCAACTGACGGTAAATTGCAAAGTTCATATAAAGATTTCTCAGTTATTTTAAAGATTTGGCAGTGAAATATGGTGCTAATTATGGTCTTAATATGAGGCAGAGACATTGTAGTTTCATATTTTCCCATCAAGTATCGATTAATTAGCTGCTAAGAGATTCAATTTACCGTCAGCTCAAAATAAACCGAGTATAGTGGTCACAATATCCAGACTCGTCATAACGAAGATACTGTAATATCAATGAATACAAACAAAAGATGAGGGGGAGCACTTCATTAAGCCGGTATCACACGAGAGCTTTTATAGTCAACTTTCGATGATCAACATTTTTCTGGCAACATTTATGGAGTATTTTGCACAGGTATCGGAAACTAGACCGATGATAGATGAATTTAGGTATCAGAAAACATATTAAATGTTTACCTCATTAGCTGCTAGACCAGTTTTAAGGATAAATGTTGAGTGAAAAATTGCTCGTGTGATACCGGCTTTAACAACGCTTTGCATATACATTAGTTTCATCAGATCAATGTACTATCTATGTTGCTTTATCATGGTTGCAAAAGGAAAACTGGTATCCCAGCATCGTCACACCTGTCATCATCACCTTCCTCTCCTTGAATAAGACACTAATATCTGTATTTATCTCTAATTGGCGTTTGTTACGGGATTTCCTCGTCCGTTTCTTTATATGCGAGATATTAAATATTCCAAGAGATAATGTTTGTATGTATTATTATTTAATCTTGTCAACTTCAAGGACCGGTTCTCACTTAATGTTGGCTAACATTAGACAATTTTACTCAAATGTTGAAGGCCTTTTATGAATGTAATGGGTACAATATATAGCAGTTAACCCTCTGACTCCCACATTTATTTTAAACTGAATTATATCGTCTACTAATAGCTATAATAAAAGGAAGGAACTCGTCTTCGTATCATGATAGGGTTGAGTACAACAAGCTATCTTATTTAGTGAAAACATAATATCATGATGCCATAGTTTCAATAAATGTCATCAACTCATTATTAAGATAAGACCTTTTTAACCTCAGTCCGTCTGTTGATATTTAAAAATGCCCCAATATTCGCGATCTGATGGAAATAGTTACACAGGAATTTACACCTAAGAAACAAAACCTCATATCAAATTATGATAATGTGGGCCGGATGCGCAACACATGCGTACCATGGAATATATTAATAATGCTATTCTCTGTCGGGTACCTTTTATAATCAGGTAAAATTTTGGTGAAAGACAATAGGAAGTATTTACATCTTGGAAGTTCTTTTGGCATTAGGTGCATACAACTCCTCACTTCATAAATCATTGATTCACACAAATGAATTTAAAATCAGAATGAGAGCGAAGGCATAATAAACGCTATCATCACATTGTGTCATATAAATCCCATGATGTAAGTACCGTACCCTGTAACCCTTCCTCTGATGGTTGTGTTAAGTAATGTCTAGCTATTATCGTGTCCTGCATCTGTACTCGGAGAAAGTGATATCTGGTATTGTACATCATTAACCATCGTAGCTGATGCCCGAACAATATGCTGATGTGTAGGATTCATGCATCAATACTACTTCGCTATAATTTTCTTCGGATTATTGCATGTAATTTGGGATCTTCGTGTGCACATTCTCCGACAAAAATCGAAAATGGATGTCTAGTAAAGAAATTACCGCTTGTGTGTGTGTGTGTGTGTGTGTCATTACAATGATTGCGTATACAAACTTTATTAGACGGCTATAGGGTCGTTAGACGATCAGTAGAACACTGTCATAAATGTTGCTAGGGTTTATAGTTGAAGATTATCTGCTGTTCCCTGAATCCAGATAGGTTATTGCTCACGAAACTTGTAACTTGCTTCACCGTAAAATCTAGTTAACTTAGATCCAAACCAAGTCATTAATTAGTTATTTTAAATCGCTTACTGTTCCCTGAACCTAAGCGCTTGTTGTTCAAAATAACCTCAAGTTGCTGATCTAGGAATATAATTAATCAGAAAGTCAGATGCTCGCAGTTCCCTGAACCCGAGTAGTGAAAGCTAAACTATTATATTACTTAATTAGTTTATTGCGTATTGAGCTTAGTATTGCAAAACCTAAACGTATTAAGGCTAGTTGTCTACTGTTCTCTGAACCCAGGCAAGACAGGAATCGTGATATTAACATGTTGAGGTTCTCCGGAATCTACACCCATATTAACTATATGATTTCACAATTGCGTGAGTGCTCATGGCCACGTTTGGTCCAGGTAGAGCAAGAGATTGTATTTAATAAGAAGTATTTTTATTGTCTGCAGTCACCAGAGACCCAGGATTATGATATGAATTAAAAGTCGTGATATAGTATATTGTCGCTGTGTCTAAAACACGTTTATTTAATAAAATAGTTTCGTGTGTATGTTTCCCTTTGTTTTTGTTTTTGTTTTTTAGCTGAGTACCATAACCCAGACCTTATTATATTTACTTAACAATATATATTTTATTTTGTTTTCATTATTGCCGTATTGACTAGTTGTCATATATGGGTTCATAAATATGTATGTGTATAAGGTGATCATACTGTTTAATATGTAGCATTATTTAGCAAAGCAAACTTGTGATACTGCTGTTGGGCTAAACATTAGTCTCGGAAAATTGGAGATAAACCAATATTAACGAGTAGTGTTGAAGCAAAGGTGATTATCGAGGCAATAATGAAAACAAATTTTAAACAAAAAAATATGGTATCACATGAGCAATTACGGTGAAATTTTAATCGGAGATGTATTAATGGTTTCATTGTTTGTGTATGAATAATTATATACACGCTATGAGAAACGTTACCTACAAAATTTCTTAATTGAAGGTAGAGATGAACAAAATTGAATATTATACAGACCAAACAAACTCGCATTGTTTACTCTGACGTTCAAGATACCCGCAATTTTAACTTCACTGACGTTAGACAGATTCATAAAAACAAGGTTTCGTTGCAATGGAGGAGTCATTCGAGATAATCGATGGCAATATCATGCTGAGGGCTACTGTGAAAGTAAGCCCATTATTGTCGATGGAATTAAATCATGATTACATAATTAAATACATTACGATATAAGTAGGACGAGATAATAGTTTTGAGAGACGTACTAGGCTCAAACGTGTGATGTAATACTCGATAATTAAGTGGTGAAGGATTTTTGTATGTCTAGACCAAGTAACTGTTTGTGATAGTGAGCAAACTATATGACTTGTGATACTTTGTGGTTTAAAATTACTCTTGCATCAGTTGTAGATAAACAGATAAGACGTAACACTTTCTACCTAGCTATCCTCATCCCATCAATAGAAATTATAATGATATAATAAGAACGTACCGGTACATAAGAACATAAGAAAATGGGAGTCTGCAAAAAGCCGATCGGCCCACACAAGGCACACCCAACCCCAATTACAAGGCCCATTTATAGGCCCAACTCACTAATACCTTGAGTACTGACCCCACCAAAACGGTCAGAGATTAACACAAGATTGCGGGGGTCTGCTGAGCGCCGTTTGGCCCACACTCGGCAGATCCCCTTCACACCCAACCTATCTCGTCCATATGCCTATCTAGTTTTATCTTAAAGCTCCCTATCGTTCTTGATCCCACTATATCACTTGGTAGCCTATTCCACCCATCTACAACTCTGTTACCAAACCAATATTTGTCTATATCTTTTCTGAAACGAAATTTATCTAATTTGAAACCATTTGTTAGAGTTCTTTCGCTATCACTGAGCTTCAATACATTTTTCATGTCTCCTTTATTTATCCCACTAACCCACTTGAACACTTCTATCATATCCCCTCTAACTCTGCGTCTTTCTAACGAATGTAAGCCTAATTTTTTCAACCTTTCTTCATATGGTAGATTTCTAATATTATGAATAATTTTTGTCATTCTTCGCTGTACTCTCTCCAACGAATTTATGTCCATTCTGTAATAAGGACACCAAAATTGGACAGCATAATCCTTATGAGGTCTCACTAATGACAAGTAAAGTTTCAACGTAACAACAAGAAAGGTCTTTAGTTAATTAACTCAAGAAAGATTGTAAGGGTTAGGAGAGAACGAGGGAAGGCAGGGACGAATTGATAAAGGGCAAGCTATACGCTGGATAATGGTGGACCAAAGAAGGTTAAGGGAGGGTAAGGGCAACTTAAGAAAGGGCAGTGTAAGGGCAGACCAAGGAAGGCAAGAACACGGTAAGGGCGGGTATGGACAGGCTAAATAAGATAAAGGACATGTAAGAAATATCAAGAACACACCAAGGAAGATTACGACCAAAGTGGCAGAATAAAGTAGGGTAGGAGCAGAGTGAGGAAGAACAAGGCAAAACTAATAGGAACACAGTCAGATAAAAAGAGGGCAAATGCATAATAGGAGAAGGGTATGGACAGAACAAGAGAAGGAGAAAACAAACTAAGGAAAGCCAAGAACAGTGCAATGAATGGCGAGATAGAATAAGGAAGATCACGGTCAGACCGGCAGAATAAGGAAGGGCAAGGGAAGAGAGAGAGGGCAAGGTATAGAGGGGGGCCAGAGGGTTAGAACTTGACAGCCAGTAATCACAGCAGTGGTGGGAGAGCGGCCGTCCTACCCTCAAGACACAAACACACACCCAGACCACCACAAATATCAGGCTTCTAGTATACCACAGACACCAGGGTTCTAGTACTGTATACCACAACTATCAGAACTCTAGTATACCACAGACACCAGGGTTCTAGTACTGTATACCACAACTATCAGAACTCTAGTATACCACAGACACCAGGGTTCTAGTACTGTATACCACACTATCAGAACTCTAGTATACCACAGACACCAGGGTTCTAGTATACCACAACTATCAGAACTCTAGTATACCACAGACACCAGGGTTCTAGTACTGTATACCACAACTATCAGAACTCTAGTATACCACAGACACCAGGGTTCTAGTACTGTATACCACAACTATCAGAACTCTAGTATACCACAAATACCAGGACTCTTTAATACCCGAGCTCTAAACCATGAACTCTGCGCCCAATTCCACCACATATCCCAGCCATTTAATACATCATAGCCCGATTATACCACACATAGTTTGACTTTAACACACACCAGACTGACAGCGATGTACCACACATACCAGGGTTCTAACATACAACTTTCCAAATATACCACACATACCAGACGTATAAAATAACTAATACCAGATTTTTAAACCACAGATAAACCATCAGCATACTCTGGGGCAATGTAGTCCAACACACGCTAAGAATACCGCAAATACCAGGCTTCTGTTTACCACACTTTAAATAATCCACATATACCATAGGACTATGTTATTGTAATTGCCAGACTTCTCTACCTCAGACAATAGAACAACCATGGGTTTTAGTGTAACACTCTCAGACCACCACTAATATACCACAGATACGATGGTTCTAGTATATCACAGACATCAAAGATCTAACCTATCAAAATTACACAGCTTACACATACAGGCAACACCAATTATGCAATGCTTTTAATAATTCTGATGCATATATGAATACTTTCATATACCCTAAGTATATACCTAAGCACATATTAGAGCTTTAATATACACACAGACCAACATTCTCATAGGCTAGTGTCACAAATGAAAGAGAGCAATGCTACAATTATCATGTGCCCAATATTTCACAATGCATCATAATTACCCGAACCCTCATAAACCAGGGCTTGGATTCTCAAAGGTGCTTTAAGTTTTGACGACTTAAGAGACGTAACAAACCAATGAATTAACAGATTAATATTAACCATAACCTCATAACTATTATACTTTAAGTTATAACCATTATTATGAATAGTTTTGAGTATTCCAAACACTATAATTATTATGTCGGAATCTAGGATACGACGTTCAGAGGTAGATAAGGTGTCGTAAATGTTTGAGTATCCATAAGCCTAGCATATATTCCTTAACAACTAATGTTCCAATCTTCCACAAATACTACAGCTGCTAGAAGGTACACATGCAAAATATCTAAGCTATCAAACACATTTTCACACTAAAATATGTCGAATTCATAATTTTACAGTATATTTCAAATACCTGATCTCCATGAAATCATAACAACCATTGTTCTCGTACATCAGTGATCGGTGTCATATTATACGACAACTATCACCGTCGTACAATACCACAACTAGTATCGCCCTATGTTTGGTTATTTACTATATCTCTCACAGTGAACCACCACAAACTCACGGAATTTAATATCTGCCTTAATAAAGAAGCGGGTGTTCAGTCCCTGACATGACATTTATAGTATAATCGAAATTACAGTTACTCCAAAAATAATGGTTTAATTATTATTTGTTTTTCTTCACTATGGAAATATAACAAATGGAGTTGAACTTCGAATTATATTGATATACATAACAAAATACACATAATTTACAATATGATACATAACAAATACTGTATATAATTTGTCAGTTTCCAGCGCTTTTGTAGGAGTTAAAATGTTGCAAATTGGTTTAAAGGTTGACTGGATTACTATGGTGACTGTTCTGTGATAGTTTAGCCTCTTCAGTATGAGTATACTATTCATCATTATATATGGGTTGTCAATGTCCTTTGTCGTATGTTTGGGAGGGACCTGTGGAAGACAATAAGGTTAATGGGGAGAGCTGTAAATCCTCTTGATTAAAAATTCACTATGCTTGGAAGGAATTTGTAGGGGTCAAGAGGGTCAATGGAGATGGCTATTATTCCTTTAATTCCTAGAGGTTCTTCCCAAGCTTGA
This sequence comes from Paralithodes platypus, assembly GCA_032716605.1. Lineage (NCBI taxonomy): Eukaryota > Metazoa > Arthropoda > Malacostraca > Decapoda > Lithodidae > Paralithodes > Paralithodes platypus. The sequence goes on from CM064556.1 coordinate 8,686,424, forward strand.
GGGGAGATCTCCACTTGAGGGATTTTTTTCTTGACCCCTTTCTCCCTCATGTTTAGCCCCATTGCTTTTGATATTATAAAACGTTCGCCCCATTAGTTTAGCGATGTTAAGAACTTTCACCCCATATTAAGACCTTTCGTGCCATTCAGGTGTCGATTTTATCCTGGCGAGCGATAGCGAGCCTGTAATTTAAGAGGAACCGGCCTTTGGCCGGGAAATTTTTCTACCGAAAATTGTACAAATTTATCTTGAAAGGGGGTCAAGGGGGTAACATTTTTAGATTGCTGGAGGAGTAGGAAACAAACTAAAAACCTCCCCTTAAGAAACTCGCTTAATGTTTGCTAGAATAAATACAAATGAAGGAAAACAAAGCCAGCCATGTCAAATGAGTTCATAGAAAGAATCCGACTTGCATCTTGCAACTTGGTGAGAGGTGTGAGGGGGTGGTGTTGGTGGTGGAGGTGGCTGCCCAGGGCTATGTTAACGGGTAACTTAACTGAACTACGAAAATGGCCTGGTCGGAGTGAGGCAAAATTGGGTTATGTAAGGTAGTATAACAAACTTGTAATAATAACAATAATAAAATGCATTGTGTGCACAAGGATATGTGTAATCCTTCAAGGCAATGTTATAGAGTGTAATGGTAAGCAATTATTTGGTTATATGTGCTCCGTGATCTATACCAAAGCATACTCTGCTAAAGTATAAATATAGTATAGGACAACTATAATATTAACTAATGGGCATTACAAGGGCTATGAATTACCTTGATTGGTATAAGTTATTTTATACATTAATTGTTATGTAATGTTAAGTTCTGCTGTTGTATATATATATATATATACAACAGTCCGAGCCTTCTAATAAGATACTCGGACATACTTTTTAAACCCTTATTTTGTGCATGCAATATATTTTAGATGCAATTTAATTTTAGCACTAACATTTTTTAAACTTTGTGCAGTGAACCTACCCTTTTCTACACACCTTTAGTGTGGAAGCATATTCGCATATATTTTTACCACAAGAATCATATTTCATGTATATATATAATATATATATTTTATAATATAATATATATATATATATATTATATATACAGTATATATATTATATATATATATATATATATATATAAATATATATATATATATATATATCTATATATATATATATAATACAGTATATAATATATAATATATATATGAGAGAGAGAGAGAGAGAGAGAGAGAGAGAGATAGATACAGTAGATAGATATAACTTGCTAAGTAATTCTCCCTACCAACAATTCCCTTGAGACCTCTGGTGGCCGCTTCTGAACTAGCGCCAGAGCTACGACTGTAGACATCACTATACCCAACACCTAGGATATGCACAGTGTATCTCTATTGTTGTGTGATGCTACACGTTTTTATTATACAGTATACGACTACACTAAGTGTTTATATAGTATAGTAATAAAGAAAGGGAAAGTCCATATGCAGCTGATAATTACTACAAACATAATTATAAGCTGATGAATTATCATAACAAAATTGGTGCGAAAATACCTGCTGACTTTGTATTGTAAATATACGTTATTTATGAATATGAGTGATTTTAAAATATATAAAACAACATTATGCATTGACCAAAGTATGTGTCAGCTACAGACATTTCGACTAACTGCATATATTATAGAATTGTTGAAGGAGAGGGAGGGTGGATAGCTCCGCGATGTCGCCCATTTCCCACAATGCACCGCGGTAAACCTTGCGTTCAGCGCCTCTATCGGCCACTGTAGGCATTTATTGGTAGGGAGAATTGATTTGCCTACAATCTGTTATCTTAGCTGCCGGGAACTTGTCTTGTCCATATCTTCTTTGTTCAACTAATACAGAGTTCTTAAAACCAAATGTGTTGTTAATTATGAAAACTTAGAAATAGTATGATACTGTGACAATAATAATTTCCTCTTTCTCATATTAATTGTAAACACAATTAGTTGGAAAGGGAATACAGTTTCCGCCAGCTGGTAAGACAATAATAAAGACAAAAACAGTAGTGTGGTGAGTATCCACTTCCTGGCAGCTCCTCTCAAGTTACGCTAGACCTTATTAGCGGATATCATGCCACCAGAACCATGACTCGCTGGTGGGCGGGGGTGGAGAAAATACTGGCTAATTTGGTTGTGTATTGTATGTAGGTAGCTCAGGTTCGAGGGCATAAGCATATTACTAAATTACCTTTACATGATTACGTGAAATAGCTTTAAATTAGTAATAGTGATTAAAGTAGCTGAAACAAGAAGTATGCCTTTTAAAACATTGATCAAATAGGTATTCCCTACACTAAAGTAAGAGAGAGAGAGAGAGAGGCATGAGACACCTAGAAGTGTTATGAACGTGTCGATATTCCAATATTATTGAACATCGACTTTTTACACTTTCACTCACAATTTATAGATGCATAATTACGATTATCTAAAAGAATAATTACAACATAATAACATATTATGCAGTAGGGAAACACGGTGACCGGTCAACTCAACCAGTAGACCATTTCAACCAGTAGCTCTCAACCAGTACCAAATCAACAAATACGGTTAGGTTAGGTTAGTACTACATTTTGGCACTGGTTTGGTTGGTCTGGGTTAATTTGGCTCTGGTTGAGAGCTACTGGTTGAAATGGTCTACTGATTGAGATGACATGGAACCGGGAAAAACACAATCTTGTACACGTGCAATTATCTTTTCGATAGATAGATAGATAGATAGATAGATAGATAGATATGGGCCTAGCAACAAGTATTATTAATAGCATGTATCCATCATTATAACTCCTCACAATATCTTAATTTTTCCTTTTCACAATATGTAGATTGAGGTCTTTAAAAAAAGTACGGTCTAAAACGTGTGGTAGGCCAAAAACATATATGACTGCCTAACTCATAATATTTTAGCCTACGGTACCAAATGATACTTTCAAAACAAAGGATTATTCATACACATAGTCTAACAAGTAGACAATTATATATTATATATCTTAGTTTATGTTATTAAAAGAAAGAATGTAAGTATGTAATGCATCATGAAACAACCATAGAAGCAAAACACCATGTCTTATATACAAATTACTGGTGGCAGATTACATACATTGTGAAGCTATCATTATTGTTTGCCACCTATCAGTAAGTAGGGCAATAGGTTGTTTAGCTTCTTGCTTAACCTTTAAGCGCCTGGAAACGTCATATCTCATATCATGTTTAGACTCCCCCTCCCCAACCCCCAACCCCTCTCTCTCTCTCTCTCACGCACATGCACACGCACGCACACACACATCTGGCATCTGGACCTACACAGCTTTTGTTAGGGGTGTTCACAATCAAGAGATATTCCCTGACAATCTCTCGTGACTTTCACCTTCTCTAGGCATTCACTATACTCTGTTGATCATTAAATACCCACATAATAGCGCAAAACTGCATACTCAACTCATCGCATTGAAAGCTGAGGAAACTATAGGGAATTGTTTGACGTCTATTTGAAGTACAGATACCGTGCCTCATTATAAGCTACTTAAGAGTTTTCCATATCCCTTTCCTCTGGAGATAAATTGGGTTAAAATTATGAAACAACGCAAAAATATGCAGGTAGTTTGGGGGATAACGTTCACTCATCTCCACTATTCCTGTCACCACATCCCAGTTACCATGAGCTATTTCTTTAATTCCTCAACTTCTGTCCAAGTGTAATATTCCAATTTTCACTTTCGATCGCAATCACTTATGTCTCTGTCATCGATTCTTCATCCTTCAGTCAAATCCTTATTGTTGTAACTTCACTTAGCCCACCGCCAAGCGTCTCGTATCCTACATCCCAAACATTTATATCAAAATGTTAGAACCAAATTAAAACATTTAAACAAACAGATAAGTCTTTTATACAGATAAGCAAAACCCTTATATTGGAATGTTATAAACTTTAGTTGAGGGTAATTTGTTTAATATATCAAGAGGGGAAGATAAAATTGAAGGTTGAAGGCAGGCCACATCTTTATTATCATTATTTTTCCTGTTGGTTCTTCATACATCTCAACCAGTCCTAACTGCATCAGTAGCAAGTAAATCATAGCCAACATAGCGTCCTAACCTAATCTAACCTAACATATCCTTACACAACAGTACTGGTTAAACGGAGTATGGTATAAATCTACTGGTTGAAGTAATGGACTAGTCGAGAAGTAAAGTCCCTCTCCCGGCAGCTTCCTAGACTCTCCCACGGCCTTGTCCAGTGACCCTCTGACCACACACCACTACACACACGCCTCACCTTAATTACCACTTTCGACCATTCTCCACGTAACGCTCCTAGGATGCCTGAGTACCGAATTGAGACTGGAGATGACTTAAGTAGTTAATTCGAATAAACATATTATTAGTAATGGTTAATATGATTTAGATAATTTATCATATATATATATATATATATATATATAAATATATATAATTGTATAACTTAACTTTACTACATAATAATTCGGCAATAATAGCTATGATGTGAACGAAGATATATCCCCCCGCCCCCGTCAAAAACAAAATATAACGAACACAAGTAGAAGAGATACCCACCCTCAAAAAAAAAAAAAATGTAATGGAAACAAATAAACAGAATTTCAACTTTGCTATACTGTGTTTTTCGAGTTTCGAAATGTTGCTTTGGTAATAAGTCATCCGATCCCTATATTCTACGCTACAAGATACATATAAAACGGCGTACCTCACCACCTCGTTAATCAAGATGAAAACTTAACGCGAGAATACGTAAGAGAATCCAATTTGCAAAACATAACTTAAAACTATTAGGTTAAGGCGGAGGTAGTTGCTTTTTCTGGAGCCTCTTCTCCCATATGTTAAGCCTCATTAGTTTTAAGATTTTAAGATGTTCGTCCCATTAGTTTGTCGATTCTATGACCACTCGTCCCATTTCTTTATCAATATCAAATTCTTACGTGCCATTCAGGTGTGGATGTTTTCCGGGCGAGTGATAGCGAGCCTGTAATTTTGGAAGAACCGGCCTTCGGCCGGCATATTTTTCAACCGAAAAATTTACAAATGTATCTCAAAAGAGGGATCTTGGGGATAATGTATTATGGTTCATAGAAGTCTAGGGAGGAAACTAAAACAATAATAAATACATAAATATTATATAGAAACCAATAAATATACCTTACACCTTAAGTTAGTCTAGGTAAGACTAGTTAATTGTTCTATTATCCACGGGAGTAATATATCATATAAACATAAACGATACTCAAAGGCAGTTTTAAGATATAATAATATAAATTACCACTATCTTTGTCTGTCCATATAAACCGTATATGATATTAAAGGACTATTAAATAACCTACATTATTACAACTTACTTTATTTACGTTAAGATAGGTTATGATTCAGTAGATTATGTTACGTTAGTTGCACTCTATTTGGTTTTGAAATGGATTTGTTTAATGACTATAGTCTATTCGCTGTAAGTAGGCGAGAAATCATGACCTCGAACCTCTGTAACTCAAAAACTTCTAGAGTAATCGAGGTAATATTTCTACCATTTGTGAAGTCAGTCTAGGAATAGATGTGGAAATTTACAGCCAATTTGCTTCAGCCCTTTTTGAGTTACAGAGGATAGAGGTAATGATTTATCGCCTACTTACAGCGAACAGACTATAGGTAGGTAGGCAGGCAGGTATGGAGATGTCCAGCCTCGTAGTTACTACAGTATAGTCTCCAGTGTTGCCGACAGGAAGCGGCCAGGTTGTAGAGTGGTGGTTAATGGAGGGTGTCGGACAAGTACTTTACCATCCCCATCCCCACAGGCTACGGATGGCTGACGTTATTAATACCGTAGTACATAATGTGCTAGGGACGCCTGAGGGAGCGAGGGATATCCTGTAATGTAGTGGAGGCTGAGCCAGATATCACACGAACTTTGTTTTCCTCAACTTCTATCGATATTCCGTTTCCTTGTTTGTCTTCTGTTTTGTCCTGATTATATATTGTTACGACCTGGCACTCGGGTACACAAGGGCTCTCAATCAGGACTCTAATACGGCTCGCTGCCACAACGGAAACACACGATCCCAACCCCTGAGTACTGCCAGCCGAACAAAAAAACACCAATACCCTCCAGAGTTCAATCTGCTATAACGGGGTATACAAGAACTCGGTACTAGTGTTCAACAACAGACTAATAAAGAGACAGGAATTCTCTAGTCTGGTCAACAATCAAACAAAGAAGTAAGAAAACAACAACACCAAAGAATAGTGTTGGCCGAAGCCGAAGTAATCCACCCTTGACTAAGAACTTAAGAAGTCCTCCACCCTCTACTTCGGATCGGCACTATTACGTTACGTTAATTAATAGTCCTTAAGCATCGAGCAAGGAATCTTCTGAAAAAAGTTAGATGCTTCTCGGATGCTCGTAAGAAGTACGTATCGGATTTTGAACAGTAATTCAATAAGAAAAACACTGGCAATTAAATACTATTACAGGTTTAAATTGGCATAAGAATAATTAAAAGAATATGCAATAGTAAATGGCAAACATTAAAAAGAAGTACTCCGCAAATGCAACGGCAATAGCCTACTCGGATTGTGCTCGTGGGCCACTAATCACTAAAGTAGCCAAGCTTGCAACACATGAAATCAATAGTGCATAAACAATATCATACATAAGGAAAGCTTCAATACTATTCTGTATCTACTAATCGAGTAAAGTCTAGCTGGGGTACTGTGGGCAAAAGGTAGCAGTGACTGAGCAAAAACGGCTCGTAGCCTAGCGAAGTCCTCACAACTGTTTAAAGTATTACGTTAACACTAACAAGTGCACTTTGAGAAATCCAGATCCCTTGTATCTGGTTTTCTCCCGGCTCCTTGACAAAGTAAAAACAAGCTGTTAATAAAATACAGGGTGGTTAGGCTCTTGCCCTCACGCACTGTAAATTATTAACTCAACACAGTCAGCCGCGAAGACAACCTAGGCTTCACTGAACCGAAACGAGTATGCAGGTTTATCGCTTAACCACTGCATCAAACAACAACTCGTAACACAGAAAAGCCTTACCCCAGTCTAGCATTACCTAGACTAGCAGAAACCAGGAATAATAATAATAACACACAGGGAAATGCATAGACAAGTGCAAACAAACATAAATCAATCCTATTCTAAGTTAACCCTTCCAAAATAGGCTATCTAATAGGCATGTATCTCATGAGAACTCAAGCGATAATACGTTGGCTGACTAGCTCTGCACCAACGGGACCATGGAAGTTAAAAAGGGTAGGGAAAAGAGGAGATAAGAATGTAAGGTAGTAGAGAAAGTTCACATCAGTCAGAAGAATATATATAGTTAGCAAGGGAAATGAGAAGTCGCTCTGCCTAATGAGTTCTGATCAAAAAATGGCTAGACTTCCCTTTTTATACTCGGCCCTCTAGTGAGCCCAACGTGAACTACTAAGGACCGCCCACTGACAATCATTACGTAATTTCTCTCTCTCCTCTGGGATAGACAAAGGCTTTCCTAGCACTGAGGGGAGGGGGGAGGGGGGGGGGGGAGTGCTAGTGAGTTAGGCCCACCTCCCGCATGGCGCACCCACTGACCCCCAACTGTGGCTGCCGCTTCTCCCATCATTACAAATAAGTTTTACACACAATACTTATAACTAATGATATAAAATAGAACTCGTTGACTCAGATGAAAACAAAATACATATTCATATTACTTATAGTACAACGGCTCACATGAACTAAGTTAGGAAACTCTACATAGACTACAGCCAAAGTTCCTGCCCTGACGATCCTAGCGAGAGTGGGGCATGACTAGGCGTTCTGTACAGCATGCTCACACTGGACATGCGTCACACCTTCCCAAGATTTTACTTGCTCAACCCTGAGCTAAAATCTGACAAACACAGAACCCCATCAAGCCCCTCACACCCAGCGACCCAGCGACCGCATGGCACTTAAACAAAGCTGAGTTTATCACCAAAACGCATCTTATTATTAACCAAAAATTCACATTTTATAACTCCTCCCAACAATAGCAAAAAGACACAATATCATGCTCCCAGAGCGAGCTTACAGCAGCTCAGCCGTTTGATAGTTTGTGGACTACTCAAACTCTATAGGCTATGACAAACTTATACGATTACCTATATCAAAAGAAAGAGTTTTTATATGATTTTTATATTTTAATATGTTTTTCCCGGCTGCACTATAAGGGCAGCCTATTTTCCTCCACTCAAACCCACACACCTGTGATAGCCTACGACTGATCATCCACCCTTGATAAACAATCCGCGATCACATTGTCACATCCAGCAATATGACGGATGTCCAGGTTATACTCCTGCAACATCAAAGACCACCTGGTCAGTCTCATATTGTGATTGTGAAATTGATTCAGGAATCTCAAAGGGTGATGATCAGTGTAGATAACCACGACTGGGCCATAGGCTGGAACATACACCTCGAAGTGCCTGAGCGACAGCACAATCGCCAGTAATTCCTTTTCTATTGTAGAATAGTTCTTTTGTGCAGCATTGAACTTCTTAGAAAAGAAACTTACTGGGTGTTCCACACCTTCATTGTCTGTCTGTAGCAAGACGGCACCAGCCCCTACACCACTAGCATCTGTTGCCAGCTGAAAAGGCCTGTTAAAGTCTGGGGCCCTGAGTATCGGGTGAGTACATAGCAAATGTTTCACCAAAGTGAAAGCCTTTTCACACTCAGGTGCCCACAAAAACTTTTTGTCTTTAGATAACAAATCTGTGAGAGGTGCCAACACCGTTGAGTAACCTTTTATGAAGCGTCTGTAGTAGCCTATCATACCCAAGAATCTCATAATCTGCTTCTTGGTTGTTGGGTGCGGAAATTTATTGATAGCCTGTACCTTGTTCTGAGGAGGGCACACCTGTCCCCTTCCCACTACAAACCCAAGGTACTGCACAGTGGCTTTTACGAAGTCACACTTTGCCAAATTTACTACCAGACCTGCTTCACTAAGTTTCCGGAACAAGGTCTCAAGGTGCTCACAATGGCTCTCAAAGTCGTCATCATAAATGATTACATCGTCCAAATATACGGTGCAATTTGGAATGTCCTTTACAATTTCATTCATCAGGTTCTGAAACGTTGCTGGTGCATTCTTAAGCCCGTAAGGCATAACATTGCACCGGTAGGTACTCCCGTCCACAACAAAACCACATACCTCTTTAGCACGCTCGGACAAAGGTACTTGCCAGTAACCTTTTACTAAATCTACTTTAGACAAAAAACGAGCATTACCAATTTTGTCAACACTATCATCAACCCGAGGAAGAGGATATGGGTTAGTTGGAGTCAAACCGTTTAACCTACGGAAATCAATACAAAAGCGTACCTTGCCATCTGGCTTAGGCTGCAGTGTTACAGGGGAAGTCCACTTAACTGTGCCTTTCTCTATCAACCCTCTACCGAGCATATACTCCAACTCATCCCTCAGAGCTGGTAGTTTTATGGGGGGCACACGGTACGGGATTGACTTAAAGGGTAGATGGTCCCCCACGTCAACATCATGCATAGCCTGAGTAGTGAGGCCTGGGTGTTCAGCAAATACAGTGGGGTATGAACCGAACAACTGACGGATAGCATCAAACTGCGGCTCAGGCAAATGAGCTATAGCCTCGTCAGCCCTTAGGCTCGAGTTCCCCGCCCACTGATCCGCTGAAACATGTTGATCCCAGCTATCCTCCTCTGAAGCTTGACTGTCCCCCTCTCCTTCTCCACCACGGCCGCAACAAGCCAACACAGGGACAGTGAGAGGCTCAGAGGGGCGCCTCACATACTCTTTAATAAGGTTCACGTGACATAACTGGTTCTTTTTCCTCCTGTCTGGAGTGGCAACAAGGTAATCTAAGTCTGAAATTTTTTCTACAATTTTATAAGGTCCAGTGTACTTCGCAGAGAGGGGGTTACCAACCAAAGGCAACAAAATTAATACCTCTTGTCCTACAGTGAACTTCCGGAGCCTCACTTTGCGATCATACCTGTCCTTCATCAAAGCTTGTGATTCTGTCAAATTTCTACCTGCCATCTCCAGACTCTTAAGCATGCGCTCACGGCTTTCAAGCACATACTTTAATAATGGACAAGGCTGCACAGTCCCCTCCCAAATTTCTTTCAGCATGTTAAGGGGGCCCCTGACACGGTGTCCAAAAATCAGCTCGTTTGGACTAAATCCCAGGCTCTCACCAGGTACCTCCCGAGCAGCAAACAGCACATAAGGCAATCCAAGATCCCAATCCATACCGTTGTCAGCACAATAACACCTGAGCATGCTTTTAAGTGTAGCATGCCACCGCTCAAGCACCCCTTGACTCTCAGGGTGATACGCTGACGATACTACTGCTCGTATCCCATGCTGTTGCATTGTTTGCTTGAACATGTTGGAGGTGAAATTAGATCCCTGATCAGACTGAATCTCCTCCGGGTACCCGTACCTTGAGAAGTACCACAACAAGTTACTGACTACCGTCTTAGCCATTCCATTTTTCATAGGGTATGCATCGGGGTATCTAGTGGCAACATCCATTATGGTTAACAAAAATTTATTTCCCGCCTTAGTGGGAGGGAGTGGACCAACCATGTCAACAATAATTTTACTAAAGGGTGGCCCAATCACAGGAATAGGGTGTAACGGAGCCTTAGGAATAACTTGGTTCGGTTTCCCGACACGTTGACAAATATCACAGGAGTTTATCCATGACTGCACATGAGACTTCATCCCCGGCCACCAAAACAATTTCCCCAAAGCCGCCACCGTTTTTCTCACCCCTAGATGTCCTGCCAGTGGTGTGTCATGCGCCAACCTCAGTAGGCTATCCCTGCACTCCCGTGGCACCACCAACTGGTCCACTACTCCGGACCCCTTTTGCCAACTACGTTTAGGGTCTTGAAAACGCCTATAAAGGATGCCTTCTAAATAAAAAAAATCTCCTGGCTGTGCATCGCCGTCCTCGTCGAGCTCTACAGCTCCATTAGCACACGTTTGGAGCTCAGGGTCCTCTAGTTGCAACCGACTTATATCTGAGGGTGCCAAGCGATCTAACTGCTCCCGGAGCAATGCATGACCTTCCCCGATACTGGGCTGCTCCCTCTGTCTCTCTCGATGTACATAACGTTGCTGTCGTGGAGACTCGTCATGCCCAGCCTCGTCACTCTCGATGACAGGCCCAGGGGCTACTCCAGAATTAAGTAATGGTGCTAATACTGAATCACCCAGGAGAGCCGCCGAGTCAAAACTCTTAAAACCAACTCCAGCTTTAGCCTCCTCCTGTTGATCGTTCCTCCGCTGGTCTGAAGGCGGAGGACTAGGCTGTGACACTTTAGCTGCCCGAGCTCGGGTGACAACACACGCCATGGGTTGTGTCTGGCACCGCTCGACCCACTCTTGCTCTTCCCTACTCACGTCGGCCGGCCTCTCGGCAACGACTAAGGGTAGAACCTCGGAAGCGGGCATTGCAAAGTCGTTGCCGAGAAGAAGGTCGACGCCCTCCACTGGCAGTTTCTCCACAATCCCGACATCCAATTCACGTGCCACACCATCCACCTCCAACTCCAACCGCACCAGCGGGTATGACCGAGTTGCATTAATACCCTGCACCACTACCACCCGAGCCGCGTTTATAGGGTAGCCAGTCAAGTTTTTCATCAGAGTCTGGGAAGCACCTGTATCACGCAAGACCTCTACTCCATGCTTGCGCCCCGCCCACATCACGCAACCCCGCCCTCTATGGTCGCAAAAAACATCCTGAGCAGGGTTCGAGCCTCCCAGGTGCTTCTGCATTGGCTGTGCCTCAGCCTCTGACGAACTGCCCCAGGCAAACTCAGATGACTTCGGAGACACACCAATGTTGCAGGCCAAAGACACAGCTGCTGTAGGTGGTTTGCTAGGACAGACTCTTGCAAAGTGCCCCTTTTTATGACAATGATAACACTCCACCTCCCCTTTGGGCTTCCCTTGGTACTGGGAAGGGCCCGGCCCCTTCTTAAATGGGACGGTGCTAGTCTTGTGGTCAGTCTTGGTATCATGGCTCTTGTACTTGTTTGCATAAGGTATATCACTAACTCGGGGGGGTGGGGCGTCACGCCCCTTGTTACCTGCCTCACTACGCTGGGCAGACCCGCACCCACGAATTAGTGATAGCCGGAGGTCAGCCATCTCAGCTGCCTCCTGTAGAGTTTTTGGGTTCTTTTCTTTAATAGTTAAAGTCATTTCTGCACCAGTACACTTATAAAACTGCTCGAGCAGAAACAGCTCAGTCAACTGTTCGGCCGTCTCAGCTTTCTCAGAACGTGTCCAGTTTTTAAGTGCATCTTTTAAGTCCCGGGCATGTTCAAGAAAGGTCACCTCCCTAGTCTTTGTAACACCCCGAAACTTCAATCGATATGTTTCCGGTTGCAACTCGTATGCCCGTAGGACAGCTCTCTTCAATTCTGGGTAGTCAATGCAAGACTCTAAAGGCAGTGCATCATAAGCCTTCAGACCCTTACCCGTAAGTCTTGAGGAGACTAGAGCTGCCCACTTCTCTTCAGGGCCAATTATGCTCCCTACATTTCTTCTCAAAACGATTAAAAAATTCTGTGACTTCAGTTTCACTAAATACCGGCACCAATTTGACTAATTGGGCCAAGGACTGTTCTCTTACTTGGCCCTCACGGCCCATCCAAGTCCCTGTCGACTCTGCACGAGACTTATCTAAATCTAATTTAGCACAATATTTCCGAGTCGTACTTAAGCTCAGCCTCATGCCTCCTAACCTCAATCTCATGCCTCCTCGTCTCATCCTCCTGCCTCCTGGTCTCATTTTCATGCCTCCTGGTCTCATCCTCCTGCTTCCTAGCCTCAATCTTAGCAAGCTCAAGTCTAAATACCATATCTGGAGACAGACAGGAAGAGGGAGCTGCCACTACTGAAGGAGGGGGGGCAAAAACTGGGGAACCACCATGTGCACCACCCGAGGGCACTCCAATCTGCCAATTCTCATCCCTCTGTGGGAGAGTGCTAACCTCCGGTAACTGAGTGGACGGCACTGTGGGAGTCGAGTGAGAGGGGATCTGGGGAGGAACCCCCCCAAACGCCCTCTCCTCCGAAACCCCATGTCGCCCACGCAACAACCAGGAAATCAGCTCCCCCTTGGACATCCCTACTACATTGGAAATTCCCAAAACCTTGGCTATCAGGTGCAAGCCACAAACATCCACCCCAGTCAGCCTCTCCTCCGTCACGTGGTACCGCTTACTCACAAAAACTCTAGCATCCTCCTCACTGGTTACTAACGGCACACCTTCAAATGGCATCTCTCGCTCATCGTCAGTGCTAATGCACGACATACTGAAGTCCACAAAAAAATTCTCGAGACAAAAGTGTTTAACTTCCTATGCAAGCACTAATTACTAAATTAACTGGAGTCTCTTAAATGCTTTACTAATTGCCATACAAAAACAAATATTCTTCAATATGCACGCTAAAATACAAACAAACAAATGTTGTACAACTCTGCAAAAATTTATACTGTTCACAAAATCCTAAGCAAGGTCGCCATTTGTTACGACCTGGCACTCGGGTACACAAGGGCTCTCAATCAGGACTCTAATACGGCTCGCTGCCACAACGGAAACACACGATCCCAACCCCTGAGTACTGCCAGCCGAACAAAAAAACACCAATACCCTCCAGAGTTCAATCTGCTATAACGGGGTATACAAGAACTCGGTACTAGTGTTCAACAACAGACTAATAAAGAGACAGGAATTCTCTAGTCTGGTCAACAATCAAACAAAGAAGTAAGAAACAACAACACCAAAGAATAGTGTTGGCCGAAGCCGAAGTAATCCACCCTTGACTAAGAACTTAAGAAGTCCTCCACCCTCTACTTCGGATCGGCACTATTACGTTACGTTAATTAATAGTCCTTAAGCATCGAGCAAGGAATCTTCTGAAAAAAGTTAGATGCTTCTCGGATGCTCGTAAGAAGTACGTATCGGATTTTGAACAGTAATTCAATAAGAAAAAACACTGGCAATTAAATACTATTACAGGTTTAAATTGGCATAAGAATAATTAAAAGAATATGCAATAGTAAATGGCAAACATTAAAAAGAAGTACTCCGCAAATGCAACGGCAATAGCCTACTCGGATTGTGCTCGTGGGCCACTAATCACTAAAGTAGCCAAGCTTGCAACACATGAAATCAATAGTGCATAAACAATATCATACATAAGGAAAGCTTCAATACTATTCTGTATCTACTAATCGAGTAAAGTCTAGCTGGGGTACTGTGGGCAAAAGGTAGCAGTGACTGAGCAAAAACGGCTCGTAGCCTAGCGAAGTCCTCACAACTGTTTAAAGTATTACGTTAACACTAACAAGTGCACTTTGAGAAATCCAGATCCCTTGTATCTGGTTTTCTCCCGGCTCCTTGACAAAGTAAAAACAAGCTGTTAATAAAATACAGGGTGGTTAGGCTCTTGCCCTCACGCACTGTAAATTATTAACTCAACACAGTCAGCCGCGAAGACAACCTAGGCTTCACTGAACCGAAACGAGTATGCAGGTTTATCGCTTAACCACTGCATCAAACAACAACTCGTAACACAGAAAAGCCTTACCCCAGTCTAGCATTACCTAGACTAGCAGAAACCAGGAATAATAATAATAACACACAGGGAAATGCATAGACAAGTGCAACAAACATAAATCAATCCTATTCTAAGTTAACCCTTCCAAAATAGGCTATCTAATAGGCATGTATCTCATGAGAACTCAAGCGATAATACGTTGGCTGACTAGCTCTGCACCAACGGGACCATGGAAGTTAAAAAGGGTAGGGAAAAGAGGAGATAAGAATGTAAGGTAGTAGAGAAAGTTCACATCAGTCAGAAGAATATATAGTTAGCAAGGGAAATGAGAAGTCGCTCTGCCTAATGAGTTCTGATCAAAAAATGGCTAGACTTCCCTTTTTATACTCGGCCCTCTAGTGAGCCCAACGTGAACTACTAAGGACCGCCCACTGACAATCATTACGTAATTTCTCTCTCTCCTCTGGGATAGACAAAGGCTTTCCTAGCACTGAGGGGAGGGGGGAGGGGGGGGGGGAGTGCTAGTGAGTTAGGCCCACCTCCCGCATGGCGCACCCACTGACCCCCAACTGTGGCTGCCGCTTCTCCCATCATTACAAATAAGTTTTACACACAATACTTATAACTAATGATATAAAATAGAACTCGTTGACTCAGATGAAAACAAAATACATATTCATATTACTTATAGTACAACGGCTCACATGAACTAAGTTAGGAAACTCTACATAGACTACAGCCAAAGTTCCTGCCCTGACGATCCTAGCGAGAGTGGGGCATGACTAGGCGTTCTGTACAGCATGCTCACACTGGACATGCGTCACAATATATCATTGTGATTCATCTGGCGTTAGTCCATATTTTACTTTATCCACTTCTGATTAAATTTATTCCTGGTCTCATTCTCCTCCTTCAGCTTTGTATTGCTCGTACTCATGTTCTTCTTCGTTCACAAACTGTTCCCACACCACAGATATGGCATAGTTTGCCGGTGGTCTGGTTCGGGCCTTAGTATTCCATTCACCCCAAACAGATATCTAGCCATGATACTGCAGAGCACGATGGCGGGAATAATAATTTAGTATTGTTCTCAGTCTCTTCATTTAGTATTGTTCTCGGTCTCTTCATTTAGTATTGTTCTCAGTCTCTTCATTTAGTGTTGTTCTCAGTCTCTTCATTTAGTATTGTTCTCAGTCTCTTCATTTAGTATTGTTCTCAGTCTCTTCATTTAGTATTGTTCTCGGTCTCATTTAGTATTGTTCTCAGTCTCTTCATTTAGTATTGTTCTCAGTCTCTTCAATTTAGTATTGTTCTCAGTCTCTTCATTTAGTATTGTTCTCAGTCTCTTCATTTAGTATTGTTCTCAGTCTCTTCATTTAGTATTGTTCTCAGTCTCTTCATTTAGTATTGTTCTCAGTCTCTTCATTTAGTATTGTTCTCAGTCTCTTCATTTAGTATTGTTCTCAGTCTCTTCATTTAGTATTGTTCTCAGTCTCTTCATTTAGTATTGTTCTCAGTCTCTTCATTTAGTATTGTTCTCAGTCTCTTCATTTAGTATTGTTCTCAGTCTCTTCATTCATTTAGTATTGTTCTCAGTCTCTTCATTTAGTATTGTTCTCAGTCTCTTCATTTAGTATTGTTCTCAGTCTCTTCATTTAGTATTGTTCTCAGTCTCTTCATTTAGTATTGTTCTCAGTCTCTTCATTTAGTATTGTTCTCAGTCTCTTCATTTAGTATTGTTCTCAGTCTCTTCATTTAGTATTGTTCTCAGTCTCTTCATTTAGTATTGTTCTCAGTCTCTTCATTTAGTATTGTTCTCAGTCTCTTCATTTAGTATTGTTCTCAGTCTCTTCATTTAGTATTGTTCTCAGTCTCTTCATTTAGTATTGTTCTCAGTCTCTTCATTTAGTATTGTTCTCAGTCTCTTCATTTAGTATTGTTCTCAGTCTCTTCATTTAGTATTGTTCTCAGTCTCTTCATTTAGTATTGTTCTCAGTCTCTTCATTTAGTATTGTTCAGTCTCTTCATTTAGTATTGTTCTCAGTCTCTTCATTTAGTATTGTTCTCAGTCTCTTCATTTAGTATTGTTCTCAGTCTCTTCATTTAGTATTGTTCTCAGTCTCTTCATTTAGTATTGTTCTCAGTCTCTTCATTTAGTATTGTTCTCAGTCTCTTCATTTAGTATTGTTCTCAGTCTCTTCATTTAGTATTGTTCTCAGTCTCTTCATTTAGTATTGTTCTCAGTCTCTTCATTTAGTATTGTTCTCAGTCTCTTCATTTAGTATTGTTCTCAGTCTCTTCATTTAGTATTGTTCTCAGTCTCTTCATTTAGTATTGTTCTCAGTCTCTTCATTTAGTATTGTTCTCAGTCTCTTCATTTAGTATTGTTCTCAGTCTCTTCATTTAGTATTGTTCTCAGTCTCTTCATTTAGTATTGTTCTCAGTCTCTTCATTTAGTATTGTTCTCAGTCTCTTCATTTAGTATTGTTCTCAGTCTCTTAATTTAGTATTGTTCTCAGTCTCTTCATTTAGTATTGTTCTCAGTCTCTTCATTTAGTATTGTTCTCAGTCTCTTCATTTAGTGTTGTTCTCAGTCTCTTCATTTAGTATTGTTCTCAGTCTCTTCATTTAGTATTGTTCTCGGTCTCTTCATTTAGTATTGTTCTCAGTCTCTTCATTTAGTATTGTTCTCAGTCTCTTCATTTAGTATTGTTCTCAGTCTCTTCATTTAGTATTGTTCTCAGTCTCTTCATTTAGTATTGTTCTCAGTCTCTTCATTTAGTATTGTTCTCAGTCTCTTCATTTAGTATTGTTCTCAGTCTCTTCATTTAGTATTGTTCTCAGTCTCTTCATTTAGTATTGTTCTCAGTCTCTTCATTTAGTATTGTTCTCAGTCTCTTCATTTAGTATTGTTCTCAGTCTCTTCATTTAGTATTGTTCTCAGTCTCTTCATTTAGTATTGTTCTCGGTCTCTTCATTTAGTATTGTTCTCGGTCTCTTCATTTAGTATTGTTCTCAGTCTCTTCATTTAGTATTGTTCTCAGTCTCTTCATTTAGTATTGTTCTCAGTCTCTTCATTTAGTATTGTTCTCAGTCTCTTCATTTAGTATTGTTCTCAGTCTCTTCATTTAGTATTGTTCTCAGTCTCTTCATTTAGTATTGTTCTCAGTCTCTTCATTTAGTATTGTTCTCAGTCTCTTCATTTAGTATTGTTCTCAGTCTCTTCATTTAGTATTGTTCTCAGTCTCTTCATTTAGTATTGTTCTCAGTCTCTTCATTTAGTATTGTTCTCAGTCTCTTCATTTAGTATTGTTCTCAGTCTCTTCATTTAGTATTGTTCTCAGTCTCTTCATTTAGTATTGTTCTCAGTCTCTTCATTTAGTGTTGTTCTCAGTCTCTTCATTTAGTATTGTTCTCAGTCTCTTCATTTAGTATTGTTCTCGGTCTCTTCATTTAGTATTGTTCTCGGTCTCTTCATTTAGTATTGTTCTCGGTCTCTTCATTTAGTATTGTTCTCAGTCTCTTCATTTAGTATTGTTCTCAGTCTCTTCATTTAGTATTGTTCTCAGTCTCTTCATTTAGTATTGTTCTCAGTCTCTTCATTTAGTATTGTTCTCAGTCTCTTCATTTAGTATTGTTCTCAGTCTCTTCATTTAGTATTGTTCTCAGTCTCTTCATTTAGTATTGTTCTCAGTCTCTTCATTTAGTATTGTTCTCAGTCTCTTCATTTAGTATTGTTCTCAGTCTCTTCATTTAGTATTGTTCTCAGTCTCTTCATTTAGTATTGTTCTCAGTCTCTTCATTTAGTATTGTTCTCAGTCTCTTCATTTAGTATTGTTCTCAGTCTCTTCATTTAGTATTGTTCTCAGTCTCTTCATTTAGTATTGTTCTCAGTCTCTTCCTTCCTTACTACTGTCCTTCCTTCCTTGCTTTCTTCTTAAGGGGAGATTTCCACTCGAGATATTTTTTTCTGGGCCCCTTTCTCCCTCAGGTTTAGTCCCATTGCTTTTGATATTTTAAGACGTTCGCCCCATTAGTTTGGCGATTTTAAGAACGTTCGCCCCATTTCTGTCAATTTTAAGACTTTTCGTGTCATTTAGGTGTCGATTTTTTCCTGGCGAGCGATAGCGAGCCTGTAATTTAAGAGAAATCGGCCTTCGGCCGGGACATTTTTCTGCCGAAAAATGTACAAATTTATCATGAAAGGGGGTCTAGGGGGTATAATTTTAAGCTTGATGGAGGTCTAGAGAACAAACTAGAAACCACCCCTTAAATGTATTGATTTCGTACTTTCATCTTTTGTTCTCCCTTGCACTCTGTTACTTCTTTCATTACTTGCTTACTTAATTTATTCCACTTTCTTTTCTTGCATTCTTCCTTCCCTAATTCCTTTTGCTATTTTGTGTAATTTCTTTTTATTATCCAATTTGCTCTCCTTCCTTTACTTCCTACCTTCTTCACTTGCTTGTTTGATCACCTTCCTTCCTTCCTTCCTGTTGACTTTCTTCGTTTTTCCTCCTTTGCAAACGCCTACTTGCACTCATTTCACTTTTAAATTCGCCGTTCATTTTCAGTTCATTGTGCTTCCGCCATATCAAAAATTATGTTCATGCGTACGATATCAACTCATTCCCAATCGTGTTGACTCTCCATAAAGCTTCTTTTGTCTGGCATAATAAGAATATTCGAAAGAATCCATTGGTCTCTCCTTGTGTACAGTTATTATTCTGTCTGGTGCACTACGTTGAACTAAGTGAATTGTTAATTTCATCTGGATCGCTTTGAAATATCTTCAAAATATGAATTAGATCAATGTGTGTTCATCAATTATCGCAACAGAGTATTGCAATTTACTTGCGTATATTTTATGGTAAGCATCATGTTCCTTTGTTAATTCCATTTTTTATGTTATTATGAGCTGTGAGATCTGCAACATTCTATGAACCCTGCCGAGCACTTCAAGACAACTAACCTGTTCAAAGGCAGGAAGCATTGTAAACAACGGAACACAATATGTCGCATTAGAAAATAATACACAAACATAATCGTAACTTTAATACTTGTTAGCATTTGTATTCACATATCATAAGCTTACCTCAAAGTTACGATAACTTTATTCAGCTGTGATAGCTTATTGTTATTGGCGTGGCAAACCTATAAATTGTCTAGCAAATATCACTGATCTGATCTTAGGATGGAAATACCATAATCTTAAGCACACTAGAAGCTTCATTTGTTACCTTTCACAAATAAACAAAGGGGAGGGGAGTGGGGGGGGGGGGGGAGCGGTCCTTTTCGAAAGTTTCTACAGTAGAATTTCTTGAATTCCTATGATAATGGTTAGTATGCCGAAGTAAAAGTAATGCAACAGTAATTACTGTATTGTTAGTGCTTATAAAGCCAAAACAAAGAACTGTTCATTACAATAACATGGCCAAAGGAGTCCATAAAACACAACAATGCAAAATCAATTAGCCTCTCAGTCATGAGGCCCATGATCAAAGTAAACGGACCTTTAGGAAAGAACGGGACAGTGATATCTTGAAGTTATGAACATATTTCCTCAGCTGAAAAGGTCATCCTGCATAGAGAAAAAGTGAAGCAATCATCAAGGTATTGAAAATGTATCAAAGGGATTTCAAGACAACTCATTTATAAATCACCTTCCCTTTTGCATGGATCTAGGAAGTATATATACTGTAAAATGACAGTGGGGCCGTGTAGTCACGATAATATTTTATAAAACAAAGTCTAACGAAATTGAGAATAAGGGAAACCATCCTCTTGGTACTGAAATAGTTAATAAAGGGGTTCTCAAGACAACACAATGCGAAATCAAACTCCTTTCTGCATTCTGAGCTAAGGCTAAAGGAACCAGCTATAGGGTATAGAGGGGCAGTGGGGTCTTGTTGTTATGGGCAGTAAAAAAGTTATGTCTGGAGGGCAGGCTGGACCCTAACACACGAATCCCTCACTTATCTCATCACATAAGCTGCTCACAGGGGTCTGCTGAGGATAGTTTTTTTTTAGAAAACGCCGAGCGAATCGCACACTCATAATAGGTTTACGTTACTGTTGAATGTATATATATATATATATATACATATATATAGATACTATGCCAATTTATACCATAAATAATAAATCCCCAATATATATTATTGATATAATCATGATCATCATTAGCAGAAGAGGCATTAATTAGCCTTCTGCCGACCCGGCCTGTTCTCGAGAGGATGATAACAGGTTACGACTTATATTTAGGCGGCTTATACTAAAATTGAAACTGAAATTGAAAATCTTTATTAGGCCATGAGCAGATTATAACAATAATTTACATTGGTTACGTTTTTTTTCGTTTTTTCTCTTATTTTTGTCTATCTCCCTCAGCACCAATGGAGAGGCTAATTTACATATTAGCAAGTACATAATATTAACGTTATGAAAAGTGTATAATGCCAAAGGTACGTTATATGTGTAGTTTATTATCAGCTTACTGAAAGACTCTTAAGTGTATAATGCCAAAGGTACGTTATATGTGTAGTTTATTATCAGCTTACTGAAAGTGTATAATGCCAAAGGTACTTTATATGTGTAGTTTATTATCAGCTTACTGAAAGACCCGGTCTTAAGGACATTCCCTTCTATACAGATCTTCATATTTTCTTTTATATCTCTAGCCCTATCAATCATTTTAAGTAAGCAATAGATATGATTTTGTTTATATGCACATTCATTTATTCGGTCTGTTTTCAAAGCTTTCACTTCTATGTTTTGATTTTCAAAAATAATGAATTTAGATAATGTATTTAGATAATGTATTAGATAATGTATTTAGATATGCATTGTTCGTTGTTCATCTTATTCCCTTCCCCACTCTCTATATCGCATGTTCTAGTTTTCATTATTATCATAAGGTTTCTCCTGTCAATCTTAATTATTGATATCCCTGCCCCGCTTCCTCCCTGATCTATGTATTCTCCAATAATATTGATGTTCCTGATTGTCTACACTTCTTTCTTAACCCTCTTGGTATGCCAAGCCGCATTATCTCATTTTGTTCTGGCTACTATTGAGCTATGTTATTCAGCTTAGGAAGGACCTCAGCAATCGAATAGTTACAGACGATTTCAATCATTCCTTCAACTTCCACAGATCATTCCTACGCCTATATAAACATCCAATGTTAGCCATAGTAACCAAAGAACTGCGTCATGTTATACTGAAGGGTTAATTTTCCTTCCCTACGTTTCCATGCACATATATTTTCTCCAGCTCTTCACCTCTCACTCCTTCTCCTTGGTCTTTGAGTATTTGTCACTGCTTGTTTATCCATACACTAATATAGGTTCTTAGGCCGTCAATCTTTGGAAATCTTATACATCCTCAATACAGAAGATCGAAATGATAGATTCCTCGTACGTCTTCACAAACAAACTTCGGGGGACAGTTTATTTTGATAGATGTGCAGTTATTGCATATTGTACATTCATAGATGCGCAGTTGGGGCTAGTTTCAAGCTGGACACTATTTTTGATGTAATAAAGGAACATTATTTCAGGCTTTGTGGTATAAAAATATCATGAAACTTTTGTTAGTGAGCCACAAAGATTGAATACACTTTTTCATCGGGACACATATCAATTAGTGTGTCTTTTTAGTATATGATCATGTTAGTTTTTTTGTAATGGTGATGTTTTGCTTAGAACCGAAAATTTGTGAACATTACATAGAAAGCTAAAGATCAGTTAAGGTGTGCTAGTCTATCTTGATTTGGAAAATGATACGACCAAATATTTAGGTTATTCAACTCTGAGTATGATGACGTAATTTTGTGCTATATTTTGGTTGTTCATTCAAAATTTGTTTTCACTTAGGCAAAATCAATGGAAGTCAAAGGGTTAATGGCCACAATTTGTACCCTTTGATTATTTTAGTTACTTCATAAGTTGAATTAAATCGTCTAACAATAGCCAGACTATAAAGAATAAAGCGCCATCGTACTGAAGGGGGTTAAAATATGTCTTGTAGAATCTGCTGAGTAACCTACCATCATGTTAAGCCTAGTAGTGGTTTAGCCGAGAAGAACATCAAGATGGTGTTCGTGATTGGT
The DNA here is from genome assembly GCA_032716605.1 of Paralithodes platypus. NCBI lineage: Eukaryota > Metazoa > Arthropoda > Malacostraca > Decapoda > Lithodidae > Paralithodes > Paralithodes platypus. Next base: position 8,709,192 of record CM064556.1, read on the forward strand.
TACTCAGTAAGTCGGTAATTAAGCCTTTAGTGCTTCATATACAGTATATACTGTATATATATATATATATTATATATATATATATATATATATATATATATATATATATATATATATATATATATATATATATATTCAGTGAAGCATAACGGAGATTATTTAGGAAATATGAACACATAAAGTGTACCATGAAAATCGAAGCTATCAAAAACAATATGACACAAGAAGCCATGTTTTCTGTGTCGGTACTCATTGCATTAAAAATGTCAAAGCGAATCCAAATTTCAGTGTTTATGTCTCTGTTGACACTATACAGTATACTAGTGACTATATAAGTAGCACAACACAAAACACGCATTGTATTGCCATTATACGCCTAACTAATTAATGCATTGCATATGCACTAGTCTAAGCCTACACATATAAGATTTGTATTTAACTGTCTTACTAATATGCTGTTTACATTATACCGTTGATCGTAACCCACAGGAACAACACTAATAATAATAGTAATAATAATAATAATAATAATAATAATAATAATAACAAAAACAATGACAATACAAATATATCCAGATGGGGACGTACAATTATGACCTAACAAAATGTATATAAAAAAGGACAACATACATACATACATACATACATACAATTTATATTTTAATATCATTAATATACCGTTTAAGGGAGGTAACCTGCTATTTTCTCTCCTTTTTTTCTCTTTCTCTGGCTTGTATCCATTCGGCCCCATTCAGCCTACTATTTTAAGACTTTTATCCCCATCCAGGTGTCAATTTTTTACTGGTGAGCGATAGCGAGCCAGCATATTTTTAAAATGTTTTTGACAGCAGGCTAAATTTGTAAATTTTTCGATAGAAAAATTTCTCCGGCGAAGCCGGATTTCTTCATATAAAGCTGGCTCGCTATCGCTCGCCAGGAAGAAATCGACACCTAGTTGGGATAAACGTTTTAAAATAGTTGGCTGAATGGGGCCGAATAGATACAAGCCAGAGAAAGAGAGAAAAGGAGAAAAATACAAAAAAAACAGGTCACCCCCCTTCACACTATCTGGTCCGACCTCTTGCGGGTTATTATTAAGATATTTTGTTTAATTATTATTGAGAATTTTGCTTGTTTTTGTCATTTTCGAGCAATGATTTTTAGTTTGTCCCTAGGCTAGCACAATAACGCTTTCCCAGAATTCCTTCAAACTAAAAAATGCCCACCCAGAACCCCTCCAAGCTAAAATTGTACATTCTTCGGCATAAAGATGTTTCAGTCGAAGGGCGAATTTTTCTAAGTTATAGGTTCGCAATCGCTCGCCCAGAAAACCTCCAACATCTGAATGGGTTGAAGCGTGTTATTATCGCCAAACTAATGACGTGAAATGTCTTAACATTTTCAAAATAAAGTAGCGAAGCAGGGGAGTTCCGAAAAAGACCCAACTCAGACCAAGTATTGTTAAATCATACCATAGGTCATCACTCACACACACGAAAACACGAAAACAATAAACATACGACTACTACTACTACTAATAATAATAATAATAAATTAAAAATAATCCAGACGGGTATGGATATGACTTGACATAATCAACACGAATATATATACTGCAAATTTATAAAAGAAATACAAACAAAAAATAGAGAGCAGCATAGATATTTATGCAAGCAGGAATTTTGTTTAGGTCGGCGTGGAAAACCTGCTGCTGGATGAGAAGCTGAACGGGTATACAGTTACACTCCAGTTGTTCCGGCGCTGGGGAAGTACACTCACTCCTAAAAGAAAGGCACCTCCCTGGGCGAGATATCTAAGGCCTCACGCTATTTAGTTGTGGTAACACCGGCCCTGAACCATCGACGTTACGAAAAGGCGAGAATTAGCAAAACGACTCTCAAAATGAAGTGAAGACAGTCGCCACTCTCTTTTGTGACGTCGATGGTTCATGGCCAGTGTTACCACAACTAAAAAGCATGAGGCCTTAGATCTCTCGCTCAGGGGGGTACCTTTCTTTTATGAGTGAGTGTACAGTCGCGCTAATAAGTCATGTCCCAGCTGTCATTACATTTGGCTTCCTCTGTGCTGTATTAATGTCTGTCAGATGTTAAATAGGGTGGGTAAGTGTAGGGACATATTGGTATATTTCACTCGATAAGAAGAAATGAAGCTTAGATATTGCTGTCACCAATTATTGATCAACACATACTTGGTGCCGAGCCAGCACTTATTAGCGCGACTGTACATAGGAAAATAGGTGTGTGCCAAACAGGCCCGAGCAATATTATATTCTAATCATTATAATTAGCCCAGATATTTTGAACACAAACCTCTATTACTCAATATAAACTACTAGAGAAACGAATATTTCTACCATTTAGAAAGAGTTAGATAGGGAATAGGTGTGGAAATTGACATCCCATTTGCTCTAGTCCTTTTGAGTTACAGAGGATATAGGTACATTTTTGGGGCATACTTATCATGAATAGACTATAGTATAGTATACATTAAACGCGTATTCAATTGAACACGTTTTACGCAAGGTTCACTAATTCGGCATTTATTACAAAACATATTAATATTAAAATAGACGAATTCCAAAGAAGCAAATTGTTAGAGCGAAAATCGTTCAAGATTTGCTTGTGTAGGTGACTCGTATTGTACTGTCAGCAGGCGGCGATATCACGTCTACCCATCAACATCATTATCTACAGATTGTTTACCACTACCTGAGGCCCGTCGGAAAGGCATTGTATACCTCAAACTCTGTCCACTCAATATGTGTATACAGTAGTATGCATTATATTTGGGAGGCGTATACCAATTAATGTAAATTTATTAAAAAAGATACTCGTTATAGTTAGGATTGTTTGGTCAACTAATATTAAGTGCGTAGTTAGTCCATCAAGTTCATCTCTGATTGGTCCTTGTTTTTGTTTTAATATATATATATATACAAGCATAGCTGTGGTTGTGGACGGCCATCGCTCACTTCCTCATCCTATCAACTCCGGTGTTCCTCAGGTTCTGTCCTATCTCCTATTCTCTTTCTAATTTTCATAAATTATCTTCTCAACTGAACATCCAGTCCCTTCCATCCATACGCAGATGACTCTACTTTACACTACTCAATTAGTTTTCCAGAACGCCCCAGCCAGCAGTCCCTCACAAACAAACTTAATGAAGCCATAGAACACTTATCTTCTGATCTAGCTACTATTTCCAATTGGGATAGAGAAAACCTTGTTGTATTTAATGCTTCCAAGACCCATTTTCTCCATCGTACAACCCGTCCGGAACCTCCAGAGGACTATCCCTTATTCTTCAACAATACAAAAGTTAATCCTTCATCTTCTCTCAATATTCTCGGTGTCTCTTTTTCTTTTGCTCTCACTTGGAAGGACCATATTACCAGTCTTGCTAAGGCAGCCTCTCAGAAGCTGGGTGTGCTCAACCGCCTCAAAGGGTTCCTTACCCCTGCGCAGCTTCTTGCTCTGTACAGGGGCACAGTGCATCCTTGTATTGAGTATTGTTCACATGTGTGGGGAGGATCCTCTCACACCGCACTCCTAGACAAAGTTGAAAGAAAAGCCTTTCGTATCACTAACTCCCGTCCACTCACCAACTTTCTGCAATCTCTCTCTCTTCGCCACAATGTTGCATCTCTCTCTCTATTCTAGCGCTACTACAATAATCACTGTTCCTCGGAGCTTTCCCTGAGTATACTACCTCCTCTAAAGGCGGTATCCCACTGTGCGACTTTTCGATGGCGAACACCCTGCGACAGTGTTTTTTTTCTATGTCCATTAATTCCCTGTGAATAGGGGTTATTCAGAAGCGAATGAAGGCGTAAAAGGCGAATTTCATCGATTACAGTGCGACAGAAGTACGGTCACAATGCAATTGTGGCAACTATTTAGGCAATAATGACGAATTATGTGCGAATCAGGTCGAATGTGGCGATCGATGATGGCGACAGTAGCGATTGCATGGCGATTGTCCTTCAAATGCTGGACAATGTGATGCGCAGCAACACCGTGGAGGTTGTGCGAATATGGCGAATGCCATGTTTGTGTGAGTGTGTGTGCGTGTGTGTGTGTGTTGTAGAGTGTGTGCGCATGCATGAGTGCTGTAGTGAGTGTGTGTGTGTGAAAAGGCGAAATGTGGAAAAAGTGGACATTCTGTGTGTGTGTGTGTGAAGAGGCAAAATGTGGAAAAGCTGGACATTCTGTGTGTGTGTGTATCTATGGATCAATGTGTACAAGCCTTATCCCGGGATATCTGAACAATACTTGGGAGAACAATAATGATACACTGACGAATTATTCTGAACAATTAACAGTCCCATAGAGAACATTAACTTTTTTATATTAATATTCGAAGTTCACAATTTCGTTTACATAAGGTCTATTACAAAAACATATGCCCTCGAATCAAAATGTAAATATAATTGTGTGGATATGTCTGAGTGTCTGTGCATCTATGGAATAGGTGTATTCCCACTCAAGATACAATTATGGATTAATGCTTTGTTTCCTTGCAATTATAAGACTAACCTATTCAGATTAGGAAGTTTATATGGAGGTCAGAGGGTTGAGATACTCCTTACCCTTTTAGTTACCACAGATGATTCCTAAGCTGGATATAATCGTCTAAAGGTAGTCAGAATATACTGTCAAAATGCGTCCTAATCTTATCGAGTTATAATTTTTCGATTTAAGGGGAGATTTCCACTTGAAGGATTTTATTCTAAACTCCTTTCTCCGTCATGTTTAGCACCATTCCTTTTGACATTTTAAGACGTTCGCCCCATTCGAACGTTCCACTAGGCTAGGCTACGGTAAGTGCACCTACTCCAGATATACCTTCCGAGACCGATCAATACTTCAGTGGCGGCAGACATAAATTTATAGCCACACAAGAACACACACACACACACACACACACACACACACTCGACATAGCCACACAACAATAACACACACAACACGTGTTTCGGTATTGGTTCCGGTACACTGACTTTTAATTTGAACAATAAGCATTTAATTATATAAATACTAATATAAATATCGTTTCACAATAATTTAGTAAACATTATCTCTAGGGGTTGAAATTACCACTACAAACTGTGAAAAATAAATTGACTACACGGGTATCTTGGTAGTGTTGGCAACAGCCTTCCAATAGGGTAACCTCATTAGAGTGAACAATTTCCTGCCAGAACCTGGTGATTGTAAATATTGTAAAGGATAATTAATATTAAGTAATTTAGAACTGTATAAGATTACCTTGGCTAAGATAATTTAGTTATAAAACCTTGTATAATTAGATTTAGAGGTACTGTATCCTGTATCAGTTTTGAAATTCCCACGCTCGCAGGCGCGATCCACGGTTTGTAGTGGTAATTTCAACCCCTAGAGATAATGTTTACTAAATCATTGTGAAACGATATTTATATTAGTATTTATATAATTAAATGCTTATTGTTTATTTATATGATAAAGTGACGAGGGAATGAACCCTTGGTAACTAATTAGTGTATAGTTTATTTAAGAGTCGGAAATTGAAGTTCCGATCAGACGCCAGTAAACTTTTGAACTGTAAAGACGTGTCCCGTGATCTCTCCAGCAACACTCCCCATGCCCGGCCCGGAGTCCTGACACTTTAACCCAGGATCCTGCTTTAACCCTTATCTACCGAAGCCGGAATCCTCTGAACTAAACCAGGACCCTAGTTATAGCTAAGTCATTGATATACATGGCCATTTATACAATGTTTAGTTAGGGTTTCTGAGAGATAGGCTACTAAACAACCTTCATCTGCTCCGGTTCAATGTTATTTTAATACCACGAATTTTGTTGATATATTTGAAGATGAATATTGAATCTATATGCTCTAAAGATCATAAGAAAATGTGTTTTAACCCTCTGCAAAACCTAATAAAAAAGTATGGTACTAAAATTTAATTTCCGTAACAAGGTTGTCAATACGGTACTTTCCCGTTATCAATGTACAATCAATGCTGAACATTGCAGAGTAAACACCGTAGACTTCATCGAATTTTCTTTCACCTTCGTATAATCGCCAGTCAATGTCTTTTTTTTAATTTAACTAAGGGATTAGTACTCAACCAGCGGGGGTGTGGGGGCGGCAGCCCCCTCCCATAATACTAGGTTAGGTTAGGTAAGGTTGTTAGGTTAGGCTAATGTCTTTTCAAATCACTATGGGGGGGGGGGGGGGCGTGTCTCAACATCGATCGATAGGCCTAATGGGGAAAATAGGTTTTCCCGAGATTTCTAATTAATTACAAACACTATATATTGATGCAAATGAAAAATTTTTTTTATAAAAAACACTCGGAAAATTCGTGGTATTAAAATAAAAAAAATCCTCTGCTCCTATAGTTCATGCCATAAGGTAGGCTATCTCATACTATATTTGTATTTATTTTCTATTTTGATTGGTGTGGTAAGAGATAACTTTTGGCCATATTATCCCCCACATAACTTGTGTTATATATGTTTATTATGAAATATATGAAGAATTAAGGTAAGTATACATAACCTACTGTTATGTGTATAGTAGTTATGATTAAATTATCGTATTTCAGCGATTTTGGTCACTCGGAAAATCAGCTGATGAATCTCGGCGCTCCAAATTCACTTGCATTGAAATTATATTCTGTGTACAAGACCACCCATGGTTTTGGAGGGTTTATTAAAGGCTTATAAATACTTCTTTATACGCCGGTATATACGGTATACTCGGTTTCATTTCATCTGACGGTATTGAATTTCTTGATACTTAATTGAAAAATATGAAACCATGTCTCTGCATCATATTAAGTCCAAGTTTATATAATTGGCACCACCTTTCACTAAAAAATCTACAAAATGACAGAAATCCTGATGGGAACTTTTAATTTTTTTACCGTCTATTGAAAAGAATCAGAGTATCCTATAGTGAGAGACACATCAACAGTCACATAAAACCCACCTATCGCCTCATTTCGCCACATATCGCATGTCATTCGTATGGCATTGGCAATAATTCGTCGACATTCGACATTCGCTGCAATCGAGCTACTGTCGTAGGGTTATCGCCCTATTTGCTCAAAAACAGCATTGCCAATAATTGGAATTTGCAAATTGGTGAATCAGGGCGAATCAGACGACAACGGTACGAATTGTATGACTCCCGTGCGAGCCAAGACGAATGCCGTGAGACAATAGGACGACATTCGCCAACATTTTGAATTCGCCGCCGTTTTTTGAACATGCTAAAAAATAACGGCGATTCTGGGCGAACAGGGGCGACACTAGGGCGAATGCTGTGCGCTTTCCGCGACATTTGGAGAATATTCGATCGAATATGGGAAACTTTGAAACATAGACAAAAAAATCCTGTCGCCGCCTGTCGCCGGGCACTCGCCATCGGCAATTCGCATAGTGGGATACCGCCTTAAGTAGGGTACGTAGTACCTGTCTTGCAACACAATCCCACCCCTACTCTTTGTAACTCTCCAACCCAAGAGTGAAACTATTCTCAGACTTCTATTCAACTGCTGAGCTCTGGCACTCTCTCCCAGAATCAGTCTTTCCCTCTTCCTATGACTTGAATTGCTTAAAACTGTGTGTCCAGGCATTTTGGCTCGAACGTCCCTTGATTTTGGCTCTGTCACTCTTTCAACTCTGGGGGAGGCACTCGCTACAGGCAGTTCTGCCTTTTGTCTCCCTCATTCACATAGAACAAAAAATATGTATGTGTGTGTGTGAGGAAGAGACAAAAGGTACGTAACAAATGTCCCCCCCAAAGTTGAAAGAGTGATAGAGAGTCAAATTCAAGGTACATTAATGTCAAAATATCTGGACACACAGAGCTTGAAGCGTTAAAGTCATAGGATGAGGGAAAGATAGATTGAAGGAGAGAGTTCCAGAGTTTACTTATTGAGTAGAAGAGATACTGGGAAAATTGGTTCACTCTTGGGTTAGAGAGTTTTTTTTCTTTCTATATACCAACTACTCCCTCTCGGGCATAGGCTGAGAGCCTGTACATTCTACCGCTCAACACGATGAAGCCCATGTCTCGAATGAGACATGTGAAGCACCCATTCACGGCTCAAAGCAGTCCCATCTCTGAATCTGCTTAATCTCTGCGCTTCACTGTCTCACCCCCTAGACTCGGACATTCACTCTCAGAACGCCACCTATTGATCAATTAACTCACTAGGCATTGACCCCCTGTAGCATATTTTAAATATGGGAATATTCATACAGTGCTATTTAATCAGGGAACAATGAGGGTATTTTTTTTGGCGTTTCGGTGTGGTTTATGGTAATGTACTGATACTAGGTACAGCACAAATTCCATCCCAATAATATCTTCCCATTGACATATCGGGATTCAAACCCGGGTCCATTGGATTACCAGTCCACCACACCTTCCCTGTGAACATAATAGGGGTGGGAATGTGTTAAAAGGTGGGTGCCATCCATTCTTCGTAAGGGAGGAAGCATACCCTTAGAGAGCTCTGAAGAACACTTACATCAAATGACCTTGACAACGAAAGTTATCTCCAATATCACCACCAGTACCACTCAAACTTCTATTGATAATACCACCATAGCTACCACGAGAATCACTACAACTAACAGCTCAACTAAGAGAAACCGACAGCAGTAAGTAAGGGGAAAGGAGAGACTAAGAGAACAAAACTAATGAACAACAACAAGTTAACAAGCAGGTAACGACCGCGACACAAGGAACAAACTTAGGAAAGTGGAGGTCGGACTGGAATAAGATTGCTTGGAGTGCTGTGTGTCTGCCTATCCAATCACTCGTATTCGCTGCTTTGTGTGGTGAGATGTGGCTCACCAGTACCACCACCAGTAACACGCTGACTTTCTCTTGTCAGTCCGACATTATGTTATCGCAACCAAATTCAACAATCCAGAGAGATGTTGTCTCATTTGTTTTTCATGATGATTTTTACTTATTTGAATATAGTATTTACGAAAATATTGTATATAAACAAATACCATAATTAGACGAGTAGAATCATCATGAGAATCAGCGATAAATATCTAGCAACTCTATGGATTGGCAAAGTTATTTACGAAAACGTCACTTCGGCCTGACAACAAGTATTATTACAACCGATAATGCTATCACAGCTACTACGAGGATCAGTATGATTACCTTTACTATCATCATACTTGAGATACTTGGACATCAGAAACTAATGATACAACATAAATTAAGGAACACCCCGTTCTTAACATTAATCATCCATTACAAACCCCAATGTACTTGAATACACTAATGAAAGCATATGTTCCTCCCGAGATTCGAACTTGGGACACCATACCCAGAACATAAGCATCTAAACCATTATACCACCAACACAGTTAAAGGTTGAGTACACGATAACGATTAATATCCATTTTCGAATTTTGGATATCAATTTAATCATGAATTTAATTGCAACTGCATTATGGAACCCCTAATGGTTTAGTGAGAGGAAAGAAATATGAATGGGACCAAGATCACTAAGTAAGAGGACAACATAAACTAATGGACAACAGAGACAAAGGGAACAAAAGAGGCTAAAGGAACAACAGGGACTGGAGAGACAACAGTGATCAAGAACCCTAGACAGAGCTAAGGAAAGTGGAGGGTAATCTGGGAAATGCCTGCTGGGGGCAATGTCTGTCTGTCATGTCACTCGTACATTGTGATGTCTGTGGAGCGATGTGGGTCACCAGTATCACCACCAATATCACTCCAACTACTACTGATATAACCACAACAAATACCACAAGGATCACTGTGACTATCACCATTAATAACACAACTACATTATGCAATATCATAAGTAAGAGAAACTGAAAACATCAGCTAATGGTATAGCAGAGACTAAAGGTACAGCAGAGACCTAAGGAACGCCAGAGACCCTGTTCATTATAGGTAGGCCAGCAATGTTGACTCTTAACCACTGTAACTAAAACAAAACTAGTATAATCGAGTTAATTTGTTTACCAAATGGGAAGAGTCAACTAGGGATTAGGTGTAGAAAATTAAAGCCCATATTCCATAGCCTTTTTTGAGTTACAGAGGGTAGAGATTACGATGCTTGGCCTATCTAAAATGAACAGGGTATAGTGATACAGCATAGACCGTAATCCCAGGAAAGAAGTTTATAATGGAGTCCGACTGGGACATAATTGCTGGGGGCTCTCTGTACTGTATGTCTGTCCAGTCACTATATTAGTACAATATGTTGTCTGTGGGGTGAGGGGTTAAGGGGAGATGTGGGGCACCAGTACCACTACCAATACCACTTGTGTCTATATTAGACTTTCCAGACTTAAGATTTAATAGACCTGCTCTACTCCTATTAATGCCACCACAACTACCACAACTATATTACGATTATAGCCACTAACACCATAATTACCACAATAGTTCACAATACTAAATAATACAATACCACTTTGATTGGAAATGTTCTTTTCGATGACCATTCCCTATTACAGTAAGGAAATCTTCAAACTATGTACAGTATGTCTTTAAAAAATACTAAGAATCTGACATACAACAAACTTGGACATACACAACTTATTGACAAAAATCTCATTTCCAGGTTTCATAGTCTAAACAAAATTCTAAACAAAATTCACACACTGTTAACCAATAATTCAGCATGGTCACAGACGACTCTCAACTCCTCGACATAAAGTAGATTTAATTGACAGATTAGTTCTACGGAGACAATTGCTAATTCTTGATTAAAGTTATTTTACTGGGAAATCCACCGTTTATAACAATTGTAGGAACTAACCTCAGTTGCTATATATTCACTAATTATCATATACCGGTAATGCAAATCAAGCATCTAATGCGCTCCAGAAAATCTTACAAAATTGATTCTTGAGTAAAATGTTACTAAGTAAATTAAAGATCATCAACATTGGCTCTCTTATTAAATCGGAGATCCTCCTAATATTGCCTACATCGCATTCTCTCTTTACAAGAGAGATATACTATTTTCATAATACTAGATTCTGTGCAAATCCAGATGTCTATCCAGACGGTCGGCACATACCATGAACGGTCTATCCAGACGGTCGGCACATACCATGAACGGTCTATCCAGACGGTCGGCACATACCATGAACGGTCTTGTAATTGACAAAATAAGAGGCGAATTGACCTTTGTGCCATTTAGGGAGGAACCGGCCTTCGACCGGGGCATTTTTCTAACAAAAATATGCATACAATTATCTCAAAAAGGGGGTCTTGAGGGGTATTTCCGTAAGAATGATGGACTTATAGGGAGAAAACTAAAAATAATTATAGATAATTATATAAACTCGTTTATAAAAATATCCCCTTAGATCAAACAAGACTTGAATAATCAAGTTGACATTGTTTTTATCGTTTTAGGAAGTGTGGACCAAGTGTGAAAATGTATAGTTCATTTGCTCCAGCCCTTTTTGAGTTATAAGAAGCTATAGGGGTCACTATTTCTAGATATTTCGTAATAAATACCGGTACACTACCAGTATATTCACACCTTATATAGTCAGGAGCCTCTCTGGATGAAGCACTAGGAGCTGCGTATGGAGGTTTGACTGGTACTGATATCTAGCGACAAGGCTTTAGTAAGAAACGAAGTGTAGTTTTCTAAATAACATGTTTATTCTAAAAACAAAACAGAACAGTTCTTCAGTTACTTTTTACCATAATGTAATGGGTTTACCTTTAACATCTCTATCATTATTGAAACAAATGTACTCATTGATGATAAAACGCTTCCTTTTGAGTTAATTGATAAGAGTTGCTTCCTCCTTGTTACATATTTACAACCTATTAATTGCTAAATAAAACAACTATTTACTTATCCATTATGCGTAATTTATAAAGTTAAGAGCCAGTATAAAATAGAAGGTGAAACGAAGTAAATACATTTATGAATTGCTCGAGATTTTTATATCATACATTTGCTTACGTGTGTCACTTTCACATACTGAGTGATGAAAATGTCCCTTCATATAATTTTAAGCAAAACAAATTAGATGCCGTACTTTATCAAAGACATGAGAGTGATAAGTGCGTGCTTGCATGTGTGTGTGTGTGTGTGTTGGATAAATCATGCATTGATGAGTACCTATATATGCTTCCAAATCTTATAAAACGTAAACACATTTTGAGGATCAAATGATGTGTTCTTAGATAGTTAGTACTTCTGCACAGGTCGAACCATTTATATACAAGCGATATGCACAAAGACATCCAGGCAAAGTGAAAGCATAATTAAGTTTTGTTTGTTTATGAGCTTACAATTACATTCGCAAAATGAATAATCAATGATCTTGCTAAAGACACACTGAAATGTATTGCAATACGGTACATTACCACCTATATACACACACACACACACACACACACACACACGCACGATGTTCACAGGTGTTCAGTGGCTACCTGGTGTCCCTCCCTCACCCCTGGCTCACACACCTGCTTCAAACACTCTTCACTCTCACTTTACTCTCTCTCTCTCTCAAATACACAGTACTAATACACAAATAGCATACAGGTGTCTTCCCTCACTAGCCTCGAACCAACTCGTGTAAATACTTAATACATGACATCCATATCTCTCACACCATATATACAAAATATCACTCACTGCTCTTTAACTACACACTCGCACAAATACACACACACACACACTCATCTTCCTCCACTTACTTCCATATTCACTCTCACTGCTTGTTCGTTCGCTACAGACACATACAGAGCACACAAACACTCATATGTGTACACACACTATAGCACAATCACACACGCATACACATCCGCACACACAGATGTGCACATACACGAGACTTTAAACTTTGCCTCTACATCTTCACACTATATTCCAAACGTAACTCACTACCTACCTTAATTATATCACACACCCTCTGAATCATCGACCCCCCTCTCAATAACTTTACCTCGCTCTGACTCACAAAATTGTCTCTGTTTCCTTCGTCATATATATATATATATATATATATATATATATATATATATATATATATATATATATATATATATATTACGGTATATACTTTGATACTGGAAAATATACTGTATGTATACTCCTTTACCCCCGACCCCCAAAGATCGAACTACAGACAGTCAAGACAACAGCCCATGCCCATGCTTTGGCGTGTTAAAATATATTACGATTCAATTTACTATGTGTGTATAGTGGGGCAGATATGTGAAACATAAGTGGGAATTGTGCGTTTCTTGATACAAGTGTCAAAATTGGCACAAACAATAATAAACTCAGTATAATCAAAATTAGCTATAGGGCCATCAAAGGCTTAGCCTATGTTGGCTTTGGCAGCCCCTTTTCAATTAATCTCCATAAGAGTACTGAAACACCGATATTTACCCCAAACTGTATACTGTGGTAGAGATGTCAAACTAGTCTCAAATGACTCGTCTGAACAAGGGAAACAATAAATGTTCAGACAATGTTTATACAAAAGTTGTCCATTTGACTTGTACTGGTCCCTGTAGTTCAACAAATTAGTGGCAATTGGCAACAATTCTTACCAATTTGTAGCATGATAATAAACTTCAGGGACCAGTACAAGTCAAACGGTCAACATTAGCCAAACATTCTCTGAATATAAGTTGTTTCCCTTGCCCGGACGAGTCATTTGAGACTAGTTTGACGTCTCTACCACAGTATACAGTTTGGGGTAAATATCTGTGTTTCAGTACTCTAATGGAGATAAATTGAAAAGGGTCTGCCAAAGCCAATATAGGCTAAACCTGTGATGGCCCTATAGCTAATTTTGATTAGACTGTGTTTATTATGGTGTGTGCCAATTTTGACACTTGTATCAAGAAACACACAATTCTTCCACCTATCTGCTGCACTAGTAAGTGTGTATGCGACAAAAAATTATCCCAGGATTTTGGTTAGAATTCAACTGACAATAGAAACTTGACGGCAGAGCTCATGTAATTTTCTATTTGTTATTCAGTAGTTATGTTGCTGATTGGTTACCTTTGTAATCGTTCCTTCATAAGCATTCGAAACAAACAAAATACATAAAATGATAAAACATAAAACTGTTCCTTCCTCGCACTTGAGCCTCCTACTTTCCTTGCATTCATCCCAGTTTCTTGAATAGCACTTCTTGCCTACTCATTTTTGAGTCGCATATTTCGATTAGTCATTCTGCACAATTATCGCTTTAAGGATTGTTTTTCTTATTTTCTCATGTTAATCACGGTCTCCTTCAATGTACAACATTCAGGCAAGTTTTGATCATTTGAAGGCTATGGTTTTAAGTTGAGTAATGAAGGTATTCGATAACAAAACAACAATTCAACTGTAAATAACATTTAAAGAAAACCTATTTAAACATTTATATATTCCTTTCACTTCTTACGATATCAAGATTACAAAAATAGTTCACCTTGACAATAAATTATAATTTTAGAAACCGATATTTACCTAATATAGATGGATAGATATATTTCATACAGTTTAGGATTGTGTGGGTGTGTGGGTGTGTGGCTGTGTGTATTTGTTTATGTGTGTGTGTGAGAGAGTATGTTTGTACAGTATATGTTACCTTTGTGTGTGCGTGCATGCGTGTGTATGTGTATTAGTCTCTCTACCACGTGTGTACTCATCTGTTTATCTGCTTCGTGCCAATTGATTCGCATCCTCCATCAATCTATAGTGTCACCCTAACTCAAACATATCATTGTATGACGATTGACGTCCTTTATACGTTATCATAAATATTGATAACATTAGCCGATTTTGTTCGAAACACGACACCACATAACCTGTCTCGTAGTCAAGGTTGAGAACATAATTTTAATGAATAACTTCCTTCTTCATTTGCCCCTTACATAATAACATACTACTTGTACACTTGCGAGTTTCTGGCTATAAGGAAGTTGGTGCCGTAATCATCGGTATTAAACAGAAATACAATAATAAAGTAGATGTTTAATGGATAAAACGTATGTTGAATTTAGCTATATGTATTTATAGATATACTACAACCGCATTTTAGTTGGTAATTCTACTAAATATGTTTTGCCACAGACTTTGTCTGTGGTATCGAGGAGGCTGCGTTCTATAAAGATCCATTTGCTATGGTCAATTGACAGTGACCAGTGTTAGTCCTCTTCATGCTCGTCAGAAGAACTACATGAGCCACTGCAACACACTCACTTAACGGTATTCGTCTCGTTTTACTGGAATTACGATTGTTATAATTACCGTATAACTGTAATTACTAATGACACGATTAAATCTTGCATCATTATACCAACACAACAGAAGATAACAGTTGAATGTTAAAACACTATACAACTTTGGTTTATCTTGATCCGAAACTATCGAGGCTTTACAATAAACTATAATGTAGGTTATACTTCTTGAGTCTTATTCTGACGACATTGTGAATTTACTTTGGTAATTACAGTGTGTATGTATGTATGTATATACTCAGACACATACCCCATTGCTGGGGGTGGCCGACACGAGACAGAGCCCGAACAGAAACAACATTTGAAGTTCCTATTTTCAGGGTCCGGGACCACTTATGCGTTCCCTCGCCCGTTTCTCTGCCTCGTTGAGTAGGAGAATTATAAAAGGGGATGAGGATTACTAGCCTTACTTTTGTAACTACAGTACTTCAAATAATAGTACGTTTAACCCTCTGACGATCAATAACGCACTTCGCTGTTTTCTGGCTATTATTTGACGATTTTATTCAGATTAGGAAGGGTATATGGAAGTCATAGGGTTGATTGAGATATTCCCACAGATCCTTCCTAACGTGCTTAAAACGTCTAATTATAGTCCAAATAAGCTGCTAAAACGCGTCATATCCTCAGGGGGTTAACCATGGCTATCATCTAACCTGCATGTCCAACGCCGCGAGCTGTCTGATACCTGGGTCAAGTTATAAGACCATACACAGCTTAAGTATTACCAAAGGAAGTTTACGTTGACCTTGGCCTTGATCATTCATTTTAATATCTTAGTAGGATCCAATTTCCTTCGAAACTGTATAGGAAACCCCGACATCCTTGCAAAGCTTGGTGAAAAATCGCCACATTGTTTAGTAGACTTAGGAGAGATAGACAGACATACAGACTAATGAAAAACATACACTTTGAACCTATTCCTAGGACTACATACCCATTACATAACCATATATCTGAAGCAATTATGTGATAAACTCCACCATTAAGGAAAATGTAATGAATAATATTAGCCAGACTAGAAAATTACCCAAACCACCCAAAGAACTCCATGTGAATCCGCCTTTAGACACCACCCACCACCACCAACACAAGAGAATTGCTTTATTTGGGAACCTGTGAACTTAACTCACAAAGATGACACGGATCTGGGTTTGCTGAACACACGATTCTGTTTGTCCTGACACACACACAGACACACACACACACACACACACACAGACACACACACACACACACACACACATCCATACATACACAGTTTCACACATACACCAGAGAGAGAGAGAGACTAACTTTCTTGGTGCTTGACTATCTGTGGATCTAATTAACAAGTGAGGCTGGAATAACTCTGAACACCTCTGTTTATTTAAGATAAGTCAAGATAAACATGATACTCGATTATTTCTGGCCAATACTGTAGAGTAAATAATTTTGAGCTGCTGTGTAGCCATTTTATCAGCCTTGGATTCAATTTCCCACCATTGAGACTGCAAACCAATTATATGACCCTGAATAAATGACCAACAATCACCACAATGTAACCCGTACTGTCAACACCACCCTGTACAGTTCTCATGCAAAGCCATTTTTTCACTCTGCTGTTTGGGAAGGATTGCCGGAAACAGGAATAACGGGAAGCATAAGGAACAATGGAGGTTTTGCATCCATCCCACAGATGTAAAATAGATGATAAAAATGATGAGAGTATATTAAAAAGGAATAATTATGTGCGGGTCATGTACTTCTAACATCCGCCCACCCCTATGGCGTTCCCGAATTATAATTATGAGTACACTATTGTGGTTAGAGTAGAATGTCATACATTTATGTTATAGAATTGTCATGAAGTCAGGATCCAATTGTTACTTAAATGTATGAATTAGTGGGTGAAACTTACTTTATTATTATATGAGTCATAAGGTTTAGATACATTATGGAGAAGAAATAGAAAAATAAGTGGCGCTTTACGATATGTTTGTGTAGGCAAAATATTCATATACCGGTAGCCATTTATTCAGCTAAATCCTTCACGATAAAGACCAATAAACCTAAATTGGAAATTGAATTAAAGTTTGGTCTAAACCATATTCGAATACACTAGCACTCATATAAAGAGAGGAAACGATTGAGTATGTTAAAATTATAGTCAAACTAAAAAAAGTGTGGAAATCCGCACAATCACAAAAACACATGTATATATATATATATATAATTAAAGTTGAGCAAAGGCTAGATAATAACACACAAAACGCAAACGTCTTACTATAATATATATTTGGTATTCAAGCAAACACTCTACTTTAATTAAACCTTCGTTCAATCCAACTTTGTGTCATAACCTGGCATAGCATAACCTATTTTAAGTCATATAAGAAGGGGAGAGTACTATGGGGAAACACTGACTATGTCTACAAGTTAAGCAGGTATCACACGAGAGCTTTTTTAGTCAACATTCGATAATCAAAATTTTTATGGCAACATTTCTGGAATATTTGGCACTGGTATGGAAAACTAGACTGTTGGTAGATGAAATAAGGTAACCTAAATACTTAAAATTTGACCTCATAAGCTGCCAGACCAGTGTTGGGGATAAATGTTGAGGGAAAAAGCGCTCGTGTGATACCGGCTTTACTGCAACAAGAAAGAATACGAAACACAGGGAATGGGGGGAAGCGTACGATCTACAAAACAAACGGCGACGACAAAATGTCAATAGTGGTATATACAGGGAACAATACAAAACACAACACTTAACCCCTTGAGGATCTAAGACGCAGTTTGTCTCTATATTTCAGGCCATTATTGGACGATTTTATTCAGATTAGGAAGGGTAAATGGTAGTCAGAGGGGTGATTGAGACGGTCTTTAGCCTTTTAACTCTCATAGATCCTTCCTAAGCTGTATAAAACCGTCTAATGATAGCTAGAATAAACTGTTAAAACGCGTCATAATCCTCAAGGGGTAAACATTGCAGCACAACCTTACAGCACACCACGCCACATTACAAACAATACACCCCTAGGAAAGAAAGAAAGCATCAGACTCCTCTTCTCAGTCCAGCCCCAGTTTTGTTGTACTCCGTTAACCTTCATATGTTTTTGCTTTTTTTGCTCTGTTCAGTCGACAACGGTTCATCACTAGGCGTCAACCATGTAGTTTGCTCCCGCTGTCGTTCATAACAATTGGCAAATTTGGGCGACTAAACCTTTTTATGGACTTCACAGGTTGACAGGGTAGGGTAGCATAGAATAGGTGCATGCTAGGGATGAAAAACACAGTGATAATAAAGGCGGGCAGAGTTGAAGAGATGGTTAGCTATCAAGAGTATCAGCGAAGATATGCATACTAGCAGGCTTGAATGATTTGACCATGTGGAGAGGATAGCTGTTCTAAAATGGGTGAACAAATGCAAGTCTGTGAAGATGGATGTGAGGACGAGACCTAAAAAGACGCGGGATCAAGTTGTATGTTCTGATCTCAAAACGTAAAACGTGAGAACTGGGCCATCCCTGGATAGGGCTGCCTGGAACTCTGCCATTAGTATGTGAGAGTGAAACAGCACCTCATGTGGACTACTTAGCTTTCGTTTCTAAATATCATATTTTACATCCCATTTAAAGTGATTTTTTTTATTTTTTTTATTTTTTGGTGGGTTGTTTCCATTAAAAGAGGGATAAACGTTTCATCTCTTAAATACTGTAGGTCGTTTTCCCTGTATCCCTTCCGTTTTCTATCATCATAGTGCTTAAACATAAGCCGAGGGCCTTGGCATGATCAGTAATGCGTCTGACCACTGATCAAAGAGTCTGCAGTTCGATCCCACCCCGTGCCAATGGTAGACTTCAACAGTTTGGACACTCAGGTCTAGCAATTCGTGGCAAATGTCCAGTAAAGTCCCTGTAACAAGGGCACGCCCTAGCCCTGTCAATCAAGAGAGTGCATAGTGTTAAAAACAGCGTCCTTTATTATTATCCTATATATGCTACTATTTTAGCATTATATATTTCTTTTTGCTACTAGTTATCCTTATACTTTTGTGTTTGGAGGATATAGCTAATGCATGTGATATGCCAGAATGCCAGTTTACGACGATGACAGAACCCAGGATTGCAACGATTGCCATCAACCAACCCGGCCCACCAATACCAGTATTGCCGACGCCCTTGTCATTTATTATGCCCCTTGGGGGCACCCCCACCCGTTATGATCAAAGAGAATGGAAACGGTCTCCCATCTAGCCAGCCAACAGAAAACGAGAGTCTCCACTTCCTGTCTCACCTTGCACTAGGCCTACAATTAACACCTCAATGATAAAAGGCTTCACCTTTGACCCTATCATAAGAACTACCCCTGCCCTTCTTCCCAAAAAGCCAGCCCCTACTGATCAGTACCAAAAAAGAGGTAGGAGGCGGAAAATGTTCAGTAGCTCACCTCCAGCGCTTACCCAGGCTGGAAGGAGAATGCATACCAAGGTTTTCCATTATTCTACGCTTACCCAGATGGAACAACCATTGTCGCTTACCCAGGGCACTGGCGCAATGACACTTACCCAGGTTACTGCGACTTTATTATCCGCTAGGCACACAATACCTTTACCAAGCCACCCACCAGCCCAGCAGAATGAAAGCGAGAACCAGGCACCACGATTACCAACCCCTGAGAAGGTGCGAAAAGGAGGAAGATGAGAGGACTAGGGCCTACCCGAGACACTTAGATAGACTATCCTTCTGAGGCAGCGGAGCGTTGCACTTTCAGCTAGTATTCAATCAATGGGGGGCATATGTCGTGACAGCATGTAGCTGCACTCATCCTCCGACTCCACTCTGGTGGATCCTCCCAGGCAAGACTCCAGGCATCTGCCTGGCCCATATAAAATATCCTATCGCATGATTGGCCGACTTGCATCAGCCATGAGTTCTAGGCCTCCTCCATTCAGGGTTGTCTTCTGTAGAGAACACCTGGGTCTGCTTCAGGGAGGTGAACCAGAAGCCCATATAGCCAAAGTTGGCGTTCACGGACCATCCAACAAATATATCTTGAATCAATTTCATGGGGTAGTTGTTGGTTAGATACATAATCATTCCAGTGATAGCCCATGATCCTGCAAAGACATTTAGTATCAAAGGAGTTGATGCATCTCTCCAACTCGCTGTTAAGTGTCCATGTCTCACATCCATATTATAAGACAGGGAGCACCGGTGACTTAAAGATCCGCAGCTTCGTCTTTCTACACAGGTATCGACAATGCCATATACTATTGTTAGGTGAATTCATAACTCCATATGCTAAGCCAAGGTGACGATTGACATTGTAGACCAACTCACCACTATTATGGACCATGCTACTAAGATAAGTAAATATATCCAAGATCTCTAAGTCCCCACCACATGCATGAACAGATTTTATTTTTTCTATATTCCAACTACTCCCTCTCGGGCATAGGCTGATAGCCTTTACACTCTACCGCTGAACACGGTGAGGCCCGTAAGGTCTTGTTCCAGCCTAGGGAGTGAGACATGCAAAGCACCTATTCACGGCTCGAACCCAACTCCATCTCTGAAGCTGCTTCGCCTCTGCGCTTCATAGTCTCACTCCCCAGGCTCGGACCCTAACTCTCAGAACGCCACCTATTGAGCAATTAACTCGAGGCATTGCCCCCCTGTAGCATATTTTGAATATGGGAATATTCATACAGTGCTATTTAATCAGGGAACAATGAGGGTATTTTGTTTTGGCATTACACTGTATCATCAAGTAAGTCTCTAAATGCTTGGATTTTGGTCTTAGTCAAAGAGACCTATAAACCCAACGGCTTCGACTCCTCGTGTAGTGCCTCAAGGGCCAATCTGGGAACATCTAATGTCTCCGCTAGGATTACTGCATCATCTGCAGTCAAGATCTGTGATCATGAACTTGCTGATGTTTGCTCCACAGCGACTCCGCCTGACTGTCCGGCCCAGTAACCAGTCCATACAAGTGTTGAAAAGTGTAGGCACCAGAACACACCCCTGTCTCACACCTGAATTCACAGGATAGAAGGAGGATTTTCCCCCACCACACTTCACAGCACTCTCTGTTCATGAATAGAGTCCAAACAGCAGGTCAATAATCGCCGTGGAAATCCCGGAAAACCATAGTAGCTCCCAGAGCATCTCTCGGTGCATCAAGTCAAATGCCTTCTTGAGATCAACATAGACTTCAAGCAGCCCTTTTTTAACACTTAACCGACGGTCCCGTCATATTGATGGGCGAGAGAATATTTGCCATCCCTGCGGTGCCCATCATATGATGGGCGCTATTTTGAGCACATTATGAGCTCTGAGAGAGAGTCCGCGCGTTGGGAGGACGACAGCTGGACTTCGACTGGTCAGCACCATGGTTGGGCCGTCACTGGCGCATATTAGGTCTCCCCACCATCGCCCGTCCTTGCGAGACAAGGAAAAAACTACTGAAATTACTTTATTTTAGGGTATTTCCACCTACGGTTACGCGATCGCTACAAGATAACCCGTGGTTGTACAAGGATGATTCAGGTGTCATTGGAAAGCTCTATTATCGCCCTTTCACGGATATATGATTGTATTACGCTCTGGCTCTTGTTTATGCATGAAAAAGAGCATGGAATGAAGCGCGTTTTCAGTAAATATACCCACCCAGCGTGCTCAGCACGGTCATGTCAACAAACATGCCCGTCCTTAAGAGGTTAAACTCAGGTCGGTGTTCCACGAGTACCCGGAGTGCCAGAATCCGGTCAGTTGTTGACTTCTTGGGTGTAAATTCAGATTGCTCAGGTCTCTGCTCCTTTACCAGATGGCCTTAGATTCGTACCAGCAAAGTATGGGTGAAAACCTTGCCTAGCACACTGAGCAGTGTAATACCACGGTAGTTATTGCAGTCTTGTCTATCCCCTTTCCCTTTCCAGATAGGGGTGACCAGACCCCTTTTCCAGTCAAGAGGAATGGTACCTGTCTGCCATACAGCAGTCAGGACCACATGTAACCCAATAGACCATGGACTCACCCTCAGCTTGCAGCAGTTCTCCAGGAATGCCACAAATACCAGGAGCCTTCCCACCCTTCAGCTTAGCCACGGACTCCCTTACATCGGCAAGGGAGGGAGGGTCTTCATTAATTGGTGAATCAGGCACCTAGTGGTTGGACATTCACTGGAAGAAGCTATCTGTTAGGAGCACTGGACATGTACAACTGCTCAAAGTACTCAGCCCAGCGGGTTCTGCAATCATCACTCGATGCAAGTTGGCCATCTGCCATCCGAACTGAACTAGCTTCGGGGGTAGGTTTAGAGTTGAGTCTCTTCAGGACTCGGTAAGTAGGATGAAGGTTATTTGCAGAGAAATGTCCCTCGACCTCCTCAGCGATTCCCCTGACGAACCTCTCGGTCTCTCCCCTCAGGTACGTTCTCGCTCAGCGAGACAGGGCCCTGTGTTGACCCAGATCTCCATCTAATCTGGCAGCACACCTCTCTTTTATTATGCCCAGCGTCTCATCCGATAGGAACCTCTCCTTGACCCCGGTTTGACACCAATGCATTTATCAGCTGCTGACAGGGCTCCACGTTTAAAATTTTCCAACAGTTCTATAGAATCCTCTAGGGAGCCAGGTGATTCAAACCGGTTTGAGACTGCCACTGCATACTCCCATGCATACTCCGCATCCTTGAGCCTCTCAAGATGAAACGCAGGGGATAACATTTTGAGGTTTTTCTGGCTTTGAGTTGAAGCTTCAGTGTAGCAACAACTAGCCTGCGGTCAGTAGCAAAGAACTCGGCACTCCTAAAGACCCTGTGGCTAGTATTGCTGTTCTCTATTTTTGAGATCCCTATTAAAGATTTAACTTCAACAGTACACCCAGCTGTCCCCTTATTTACAACAATACAGATATATATGCTATAGATGTAAGAGATCTTGCGATCACCAGTAGTAAATATACAGTATATAATCGTACCTAAACGTATGATCTTATTTACAACACCCCTAGAAAACATATTAGCTGCCCTCCCATGATCCCCACTCTCACTTCCATATTTATGTCCTGCCTTTTTCAGGTTCTACCTTGTTACTGAGTTGTATATACTGTACTGTATATGTATCCACTCCATTAATATTAATTACAAGCATCAAAATAAGTCCCCTTCACCTTTACTGCTTTTTTTTTTTTTTTTTTTTTTTCTATATTCCAACTTACTTCCTCTCGGGCATAGGCTGAGAGCCTTAACATTCACCGTTTTACAATGAACAGTGAAGCCCGTGAGGTCTTGTTCCAGTCTAGGGAGTGAGACATGTGAAGCACGTCGAGTACAACGAGCACCTGCCATCTTGCTTGCACTTCTTTTGTAACTTACATACTACCTTATACACTGTGACCGTGTACTCTGACCTAGCTTTCGTCCTCCAGTCATATAAGATTAACTGCACCCATAGAAGGTCATTAACTATTTGGACCTATAATCCTTGGCCTTTTAATGATTAATTTGTCTGACTATAGAATTGCATGTCGGTTTATCTTACAAGCTTAATGTCTGTCTGCGAGTTTGATATTCTGCATATACAGTATGTGACTTGAATTGCAATCTTATCTCTAGCTTGATATACTGTAATATGCGTATGTAATGTGCATATACAGTATATCTGTGTAAGTCAGAATAATTATGACTTTAAATTTTAAAATAATCAGGTAATTATCAATCATTAAAATATATTATCAATAACAAAATACCTGTAAAAAGTCCGAGAATTATGATTTAACAAATATTAATTGTCATGAAGAAAGTCGGTACAATAACAAAAATGGCAATATTTATATATAATAAGTACATGTTCATAGTATAAAATTATAATGTAATACTTTTTCAGTAAGGCGTTCAGGAAATGATGCAGATTTGCTATTATTTGTTTATAAGAAAAGAACGCCAGCATGAGAATGGTGCATGATGTCTCATAATTATTTGCATAAAATAAATGTAAGTGGTCAAGAAGGATTGCTTATCTCTCTATAATACAGTAGGGTACGTTTTATTTATATATTTACTACCCACCAAGAAACCAAAATATATTTAGACTTGTTGAATATATATATTCAAAGCACGCAAACGTTTTAAATATTGGCAGATGACAAAACAACCGTTAAACATACACTAAACCCTGCCTCTCTCTCCTCACGAACCCACCAAGCCAAACAATTATCCCGGACAGTAAGCAAGCAGTAATGTTCGGCGGCACGCACGGGCAACATCAGCGCCGAATACGTTCCCAGAAAGAAACCGGCCACCTTTTGTTTACATTTGGCGAGTTCAAAGTAATGGCGGTACGGGAGTTAAAAGGATTGGCTGATTGAAGCACGACATTGGTTGGTACAAAGTTAAAGTAATTAATGCTAACCATGGCCTAAATAATATAGAAAAAAGTAAACACCGACAATAAAGCTAACTTCGTCTACAATGCAGATGCAAAATACAGTCCCCCCCCCCCCCCTCCCTCTCTCTCTCTCTCTGCATCCATACATTATCCTTTATAACTCAGAAACTACTAGAGTAATCAAGCTAATATTTCTACCATTTGGGAAGGGTCAACCGGGGAAGTGTGGAAATATACAGCCCATTTGCTCAATCACATTTTTGAGTTACAGAGGTTAAGGTTTACAATTTCTGGCCTACCTATTTAGAACAGGCTATAGCATATGTTTGCTTGCTTGGGTTAAAGACCTGCAGCAGTAGATACTTGACAGACCATTCAGCATCCATGATAGCATCATCATAGCTCAGACATATATTAACCCTTTCAAGCTCCAAGACGCATTTCTGTTCTGCTTTTTTTTTTTTTTTTTTTTTTCTATGTGATTGAGGGAGGCAAAAGGCATTACTGCCTATAGCAGTAATTTCTGGTAATTATTAGAAGAGGTTATTCAGATTAGGAAGGGTATAATTATGGAAGTCAGAGGGTTGATGGGGATAGCCTTTGAATACCCACAGATCCTTCCTAAGCTGCATAAAACCGTCTAACGATAGCCAAAATAAACTGCTAAAACGCGTCAGAGCTTGAAGGGGTTAATTGCCAGTTTTTCAGGAGCCAGTCACTGTTCTGAAGGATAGAGCTACCGTATAGAGAATATGCAGTTGCCAGGGGATCTGGGTATGGTATTTTATTTGTGGCGAAGGTTTTCTAATTAATGTATATATTTCCTCAAACGGATTGCCTGTCAAGGTAATTTGTCCTGTCCATTTGTTACAATTAGTCGCTGCGTGCGATATGTAAGAGGTATTATCACCAGACAATCACAGTCACTTAAGGGGAGATTTCCACTTGAGGGACTTTTTACTTGACCCCTTTCTCCCTTATGTCTAGCCCCATTGCTTTTGAGATTTTAAGACGTTTGCCCCATTAGTTTGGTGATTTTAAGAACTGTTGCCCCATTTCTGTCAATGTTAAGACCTTTCGTGCCATTTAGGTGTCGATTTTATCCTGGCGAGCGATAGCAAGCCTGTAATTTAAGAGGAACCGGCCTTCGGCCGTGACATTTTTCTACCGAAAAATGTACAAATTTATCTTGAAAGGGGGTCTAGGGGGTGTAATTTTAAGCTTGATGGAATTCTAGGGAACGAACTAAAAACCTCCCCTTAAAGAATATACTGCTAGTTCCATAGCTAGTTCTTGCTATATTAATTGTTCTTCATGGCGGGAAAAGGCACTGTATATTCTAAGTTGAAAGTATTCTGATACTGTAGCTAAAAAACACAGGGTAAACCACACCAACTGTGCAACATATCCCTAAGCCTCAACTGTGCAACATATCCCTAAGCCTCAACTGTGCAATATATCCATAATGCCTCAACTGCGTATTGTATCTCAAACTGTAAAATATACTCCTATAACTGTGCCTTATATCCCTAATCCTTCAACTGTGCAATATATCCCAATTATCTTAACTGTGCAATATATCCCAATTATCTCAACTGTGCAAAATATCCCAATTATCTCAACTGTGCAAAATATCCCAATTATCTCAACTGTGCAATATATCCCAATTATCTCAACTGTGCAATATATCCCAATTATCTCAACTGTGCAATATATCTTTAGTTCCTACTTGTGCAATATATCCCTAATGACTCAATTGCACAATAGATCTCTAATACCTCAACTATGGAACATATGCCTTAAGGGGACCTACCCGGTTTTTGTTTTTTCTTTTCTGGGTAGTAGACATTCGACCCCATTCAGCCTACTGTTTTAAGACGTTTATCCTCATCCAGGTGTCGATTTACACCTGGCGAGCGATAGCGAGCCAGCATATTTTAGATTATGTATTAGACAGCTGACTTAATTTGTAAATTTTTTGGTAGAAAAATGTCTCCGGCGAAGCCAGATTTCTCCATACAATGAAGACTCGCTCTCGCTCGCCAGGACAAAATCGATACCTGAATGGGGAGAAACGTCTTAAAACAGTAGGCTGAATGGGGCCGAATGGATAACACCCAGAGAGAAAAATCAGGTGGGTCTCCTTAAGGGAGCCCACCTCGATGTTTTCTCTTTCTCTCCCTCTCTTTGGTTTGTATCCATTCGGCCCCATTCAGCCTACTGTGTTAAGACGTTTACCCCCATCTAGGTATCAATATTTTCTTGGCGAGCGGTAGCGAGCCAGCATATATATATTTTTGTTTTGACAGCAAGCTAAATTTGTACATTTTTCGATAGAAAAATGTCTCCGGTGAAGCCAGATTTCTCCATACAATGCTGGCTCGCTCTCGCTCGCCAGGAAGAAATCGACACCTGGATGGGGATAAACGTCTTAAAACAGTTGGCTGAAAGGGGGCGAATGGATACAAGCCAGGAAAAGAGAGAGCAGGAGAGAAAGATAAAACAAAAACGGTGACCCCCCTTAACTGTGCAATACAACCCAACCAAACGGTGACCCCCCTTAACTGTGCAATACAACCCAACCAAACGGTGACCCCCCTTAACTGTGCAATACAACCCAACCAAACGGTGACCCCCCTTAACTGTGCAATACAACCCAACCAAACGGTGACCCCCCTTAACTGTGCAATACAACCCAACCAAACGGTGACCCCCCTTAACTGTGCAATACAACCCAACCAAACGGTGACCCCCCTTAACTGTGCAATACAACCCAACCAAACGGTGACCCCCCTTAACTGTGCAATACAACCCAACCAAACGGTGACCCCCCTTAACTGTGCAATACAACCCAACCAAACGGTGACCCCCCTTAACTGTGCAATACAACCCAACCAAACGGTGACCCCCCTTAACTGTGCAATACAACCCAACCAAACGGTGACCCCCCTTAACTGTGCAATACAACCCAACCAAACGGTGACCCCCCTTAACTGTGCAATACAACCCAACCAAACACACTCCCCAACTGTGTCTTATGGCTAAAGGGTGGTGTTGCTAGGCTGCGGGTTACTCTCGTCCGTCTCGTATATTTTTGCATTTGGATAATTTCCAGATCAATACAACCATCTGGGTCCCGACCCGTTCCCAGAATGCTCGCTCGCTCGCTCTCTCTCTCTCTCTCTCTCTCTCTCTCTCTCAATATGTATATATATATACAGTATATATATATATATATATATATATATATATATATATATATATATATATATAATATATATATATAATATATATATTATATATTGTATATACTGTAATATATACAGTACAGTATACATATATATATATATATATATATATATATATATATATATATACAGTACAGTATACATATATATATATATATATAGATAGATATATAATTATGCGTTAATATAAAAAAATAACCTTTCATAAATTTATTTCATCTTGTGTTTATTTCCTCTTTCATGTTTTCAGAATTTAGCAGAAGCAACCCTTCTTCATTGATTATACCTTCACAGTAACAACTCAACATAATTATACCTCAGGAAAATAATATGTGAAGACTTTAGACGTATGTGGCAGAGTTCAGTGAAGAAAATATTGTATAACTATGGAGGGGAATTAAATTATGGGGAACATACAATAAGAAAAAATTTGGAGAGATTGAGGACGTCTCTTTCAAGGTCAAAGAAATAATAACTAGAGACCACGAAGAAAATTAGAATGTAAGACGTAAGATGGTAAATTATAGGACATAGACATTAGGAATATATGACATGACAAACACATAGCAATATATTATACAATTATACATACAAATGGAAGAGAAAGACACCATTACATACAGTAGGTACATTAAAAATAATAATATGGACAGTGTATAAACTAGAAGGGTGCGTGTGACATATACTGTAAAGGGGACGAATTGTGTTATAGAAACTAATTAAAAGAATAATTCCACTTGGAGACGAGATAGGAACCCCAAAAATAACATGAGCAAATTGAAACCAAATGAAACATAGGTACATACAAAATTATTGAACTAGAAGAGGAAGTGAACAAAAATGGTATATGCAAAGATTTATGAGAGGTGAGGAACAGAGGAAGGAGTGGACAAAGAAGAAAGGGGTTATAATGGATACACTAAGAGTGGCTAAATTATCTCGGAACGAAGTAGGAGAGGGGAGAGGTTGAACAAAAGGGAGGGATGTAATAAAGAACACTTAAGGGATTTATTTCTACCATGGGAATAGAAGAACAAAACGGAAAAGGGGAAAGTAGTTCAATGACTCGTGTACTGAGTAAATGCAGGACAACAATATCAGCAGTATATTCATAAACCCATTGCTATTATATATTTATCAATGGAATATATTACAATCACCGTTGTCTGCCAGGTACTACAGCCTACAGTGATATGGGGTATATGTTAGTGAATAATTCTAAAACGGTTATGTAATATTTTGAAACATTCCATTTAGCTACATAGAGAGCGCCAGTGTATATCTTGAATCAATGTTCATGGTTCAAGTTTATCATGGAGTAGTGCATACAGATACCTGTGTACCTCTGCATGCGTGTGTACATGCTTATAGTAAAATGTATGTTATAAGCTGACTATGGGCTCGACTATTATTCCCAAGTAGGTTTACGATGACAAGCAGAATGCCATCGTATTCCAATATACCGAACACAATTACCTGTTTTGTTCATGATAGAAAATTAAATCACGTATCTACAGTAGTCCATGGCAACCGGAAACATATTGATCTATTACAAGAGTTTAAAATACATAGTAAATTGAAGATTATGATGACGAAGTTCCTAGAAAATTCATAACAATGACTTAAATTGCCTATAGGATAGGGCTTGCGATTGACAATCATTACGATTGATTTAAGCGGCGGGGGGAGGGTGTGGGGGCTACAGTTTGCTCCCTAATCCTCTTCCAGGCTTGAACAGACCCCTCTTCAAGATAAATGTGTAATTTTGTCATTAGAAGAATGTCGAAAGGTCTTAATATCGGCAAAAAAATGCGGCTATGCATGAGGCAGAAGGGGTCCAAGATTACAATGTCATACCAAATTTCTTATTATGATTACCTATTTTTCCGGAATTACTTAATACATTATTTCAAAGTAAATCACATCAAGAAATGTTCCATTTACGGCAATTCATAGAATTCCAGAGAACGGTTGTAATGGAAAACCATATAGATGCATAATGATTATATATAAACCATATAGATGCATAATGATTATATATAAACCATATAGATGCATAATGATTATATATAAACCATATAGATGCATAATGATTATATATAATCAGTATCTTCCCTACGTTTGCCTTGTGTATGGCCTTGTTTGTCGTAATTCAAATATATATAATGACAACTTCGCGTAAAGAAGATAGGGCCAGAACACATAATTAAAATTAGGCCTATTTCAAACTCTGACATTATATTCCAAACTTGAAAATATTCAAGCTAACTATATTTCTTTCATAATATCATGCACAGTATGTGATTTGGAATGGATATGTTGTAGGAACAGAATAAACATAAATATTTGAATTAACACCTAATTAATGTGTTGTATGTAATAGGCGTTTACATAAACAAAATTTCGACAAAAATATGTTTTATTTGTATATGAACAACAGCTGAAGTCATGAAAAACATCGATGCACAGGATTTTGGTTTAACCCCAGGATAATGCCAAAGGTTAATGACAAAATATCCACTTACAAGAAAAACAAGCTTGTTAGCAAGAAGTTACTTTTCTCAAGGTAGGCATTAACGAGCATCATAATCATAAACGTTAGTAATGATTATGTTGTAGCGCAAACAGATTATAGTAACAAGAACATAAACAGTTTAATATCCTACTACATTTATAGGCAACCACAAGTTCTTGAGAGCGAGCGAGTGTGAGTCTGTTAACCCTTTCACGCACATATGACGCAGAGGTTGCCAGATTAGCAATAAGAAATAGAGTTCTCTCACTCTTATTAGTTTTAGTTAGTTTTCTGCCCACAGCTAACTCAAAGACAACTGCAGAGGTTGAAGTAACTAAACTAAAGGTTTCTAAATACCTCTGATGGTAACAAAGGCTTTAAAGTATCCCCAATAGGCTCAAAGTTGCGTCATATGTCGGAGAGGGTTAATGTACGCCTGTGTGTGTGTGTGTGTGTGTGTGTGTGTGTGTGTAAGTTTAGGCGTGTGTGTATGTGTGTGTGTTTAGATTCTTGCGTGCATGTGGTATTTATTGCCTTCGTATAAATATCGTATACTAATAATATATAATCAACTTCAAAAATAAATCTCCATAAGTTTTAGAACATGATCATGCTACACTGAATGATAGGGCTGCCATGTCGACAGATTGTGAAGAAGGACATACATTTTTCTGTGAACAAGGTTTCGCTAAAATATAGTTATTTTCCTTCTCAGTATAATGATGTGCTTCTCACTATTATTCTGGCTATTAGTGTAAGATTTGAGTATTTTTTGTTTTGTTTTAAATATTCCAACTACTCCCTCTTGGGCATAGGTCGAGAGAGCCTGTACATTCAACCGTTCTACATTGAATGGTGAATCCCGTGAGGTCTCGTTCCAGTCTAGGGGGTGAAATAGATTCAGATAGATAGGTTCAGATAGATTTTTACTATATCCTTTACAGTTTTATATCCCTGTCAATAATTTATAACCCAAATGGCTCAACCATGAAGAGTCCTAGCCTTGTTGTTGACGTCGTAATTAAGGGTCAATTATTATGATGTTGGTGTGTTTCATTTGAGTCTTTTGCTGTACTCCATAACTGAAGTAAACAAAACAACATTATAATTTAAATGTATCAAGGTTCTCAATGTTATGTTTGTGCCAGTAAATAGTACATAACATAATCCTTCAGAAGTAGTTTGATCATTAGTAGCATCTAAGCGTTGATATGTGAGAATCGTCATAGCATGAGTTACTAAAGATGAATGAATTCTCACACTCTCAATTAAATTTCCCTCCAGCTTGAATGGCTAGATTAGCAGTGATAAAATTGCCTCTAAACCGTAATCACCAAAATGGCTTTGTTTGTACCTTTTTGCTTAGTAGCCCCACGGGATCCAGATGGCGTTAGGTGTAATTGGAATTTGGCTAATAAAGATAGACTTATCCCTCTGATTCCAATAGACTGATCTTCACCAGAATAAAATCGTCTTGTGGTAGCAATGATAAAACACGAAAAGTAACCTGATTGAAACGCTCAAGTAAGCCATATCACAAAACTTTCTGAGGATAACCAGTGTCATTTAGGAAATACCGTCACATTATCAACAAATCTATATCAATTTAGACGTTAGATGTTCAATGCTCCAAAATGGCCGAAGGGTAAGAGTTGCCTAGTGCGGTATATTAATTACCTACCGGTACTGGCCCTCGTATTATGGCGTTTAAGGGGAGATGGGCCATTTTTCTGGTCCCCTTTCTCCCTCGTGTTAAGCTCCATTTGATTTGAGATTATAAGACGTTCGGTCCATTAGTTTGGCGATTTTAACACCTTTCGCACCATTTCGTTGTCAATTTTAAGACCTTTCGTTACATTTAAGTGTTGATTTTTACCTAGCGAGCGATAGCGAACCTGAAATTTTAAGCGGAAACGGCCTTCGGCCGGGACATTTTTCTACCGAAAAATGTACACATTTATCTTGATGGAGGGTCTAGGACTCTAGGGGGTGTTTTTCTAAGCTTGTTGGAGGTCTAGCGAGGAAACTAAGAAATGTATTAATAAATTATTAAATAGGCCAAACAAACGGCCCATCTCCCCTTAACCCCCAATAATTTCAACCCCATCCGGAGTGCATAATTAGCTCACACATAGCTTAACCACATTTAAACCTGATGTTAACCTGCAATAGCCGAACCTTAATCGAACCAAATTAAATTATAAGCCCAAGCCTTAGCACAATCAAACCTGATCTAGCATTGTCTAACCTTACAGCTTCTGATAATCCCACCAAATTCCTAATAATATATTCCTTGTAGGTTAACACTATTTGGTGCAACGTCTTGGGGGTTATTATGGTATTTTGTTGAATTATTAGAGGTTTTTATTTGTTTTAGCCATTTTCGAACAATGTGTTTTTAGTTTACCCGCTAGACTTGGAAAAAAAAAACTTCAAACTAAAAAAGCGTCCCCCCGACCCCCTTCAAGCTAAATGTGTACATTTTTCGGTATAAAAATTTCCCGGCCAAAGGCCGGTTTCTCCCAAATTGCGGGCTCGCTATCGCTCGCCCAGGAATGATCGACACCTTATTGGGTTGAAGCATCATATAATCGCCAAACTAATGCGATGAAACGTCTTAAAATCTCCAAGCTAATGGAGTAAAACTGGGAGGCTCCAAATTGCATCTAATAGGGTTAATGAAGCAATAACCCTAGCTGGCCATATCGTGTCACTAGCATGGCACCCCTTGACCATAAACCCGGGTCCTATAGTGCCATGTCAAAAGGGGGAGGCTTAAAGGGCTGGCACACACGCTCAGTGCCCGTCAGTTTTTGATAAGCAGTTTTTCCTGTCAACATATCAGTTTTGTTTGCATAAGTATCGAAAGCTAGTTTGAATGTGGATTAGCCTAGGTGGTATGCCGTTAACTTGAACTACAGAATTCAATGAAGGAGAGATCATTAACTCCAAAATGAAATAGGTTGATTTTGAAGATGCCAGACCAGCACTGATAAAATATATTGACCTTGAGTGCTACCGGCTTTGGATATGGAACGGGCAACGATTAGGGTAACGCAGTAACGAAAAGAGAGAGAGAGGGAGCGGTTGATTTAGGCTGCCCGGTTGAAGGTATAGTTTAGTGAACTGCATGTCATGTGGTCAGGGAGCTGTTCCTGAATCAGTCTAGTCTGTTACCTGTTATGTTAGGGAGAGAGCAGCTATTATGGAGTCGGATGATGGGTAAATATACAATATTGTAATATTTGATGGAACAATGATCATACATTTCGCAGATACTGTAGCTTCTTCAGGTCATTGATAACTGCGAAACGTTGTCAATAAAAATAAAACTCCTCAAATGGCGTTTTTCATCATTCTGTCAACTGTTCGAACTCCATCTTAACAACAATTATACAATTATAATACACAGTTGAAACATTGATTGAAGCACTAACTAATGTTTCACTAGGTGTAGATCACATGGAATTTTTGGGGAATTCAAGTTTTATGTCCTCTGAAATTGTATATATGCGAGATACTATGTTTCATTGCAAATGAGTTAACCTGTACTAACAACAACAATAGCAAGCATGAAACAAAGTAAAATAACAACAACACCAACTATAAAACACAACAACGACAACAACTCTAATAAAAAATAACTGAAGATATGTAGATGCGATAGGGGAGTGTATCATGAAGTTAATGGAGGGGTGACGGAAGGTTGCATGACGACCTGAATGGGGAGGAGGGGAGGGGAGGGAGATGGAGAATGGAGGAGGAAGTGGGAGTTGAAGGTAGGGATGGGGAGATGGGTTAGAGGGGGAAGGAGAGGAAAGGTGAGGAGAAGAGTGGGACGGATAGGAGGCGGGAGGGGGACAGGGGAAAGGTAGGGAAGAATGGGGATCGGAGGAAAGGTGAGGGACAGAGAAAGGAGGAAGATGAAGAGGAGTGGGAAGGGAGGGGAGGAAGATGGGAGGGGATAAGAGGGGAGGGCAGGATGATGAGAGATGGGAGGGAAGGGTCAGAGAGGGGAGGGGAGGAAGATGAGAGAGGGGAGGGGAGGAGAGGATGAAGAGGAAGGGAAGGGGAGGGGAGGAAGATGGGGGGAATAAGAGGGGAGGGGAGGAAGATGAAGGGGGATAAGAGGGGAAGGCCAAAGAGGGTAGGGGAGGAAGATGAGGGGGGATAAGAGGGGAATGACAGAGAGGAGGGGAGGAAGATGAGGGGGGATAAGAGGGGAAGGACAGAGGGGAGAGGAGGAAGATGAGGGGGTATAAGAGGGGAGGGTCAGGGTGGGGAGGGGAGGAAGATGAGGGGGGACAAGAGGGGAGGGGAGGAAGATGAGGGGGGACAAGAATGGAGGGGTGGAACATGAGGGGGGACAAGAGGGGAGGGGAGGAAGATGAGGGGGGACAAGAATGGAGGGGTGGAACATGAGGGGGGACAAGAGGGGAGGGGAGGAAGATGAGGGGATAAGAGGGGAGGGTCAGAGAGGGGAGGGTCAGAGAGGGGAGTACAGCACGACAAAGACGACAGGGGACGCTGTAGGACAAAGGAAATGTTGGGTAGATCATGAGGGGAGAATAGAAGGGCCATAGGACATAATGATTTTTTTTAGAATTAGCCTGGAATAACTGGAGAGGTTTAGAAAAAGCTAATGTAGTAATGTTTAACTGTAACCGAATAATCAGATCCATTACTCTACATGTTTATAATACAACACATTTATGAGTAATGTTGTTTCATAAATCAGGTTTCATTAGTTTCAGGGAACATATAATTAAACTAGAGGGCACTAGGGAGAGCGCGTACCTCCACCTACGCTGGCGGAGGTTTAAGCTCTACCAATCGCGTTCTAAATAGAACCACCTTTTCCTTGGCGCATATCCTATCTGCCCACCAAATTTCGTGTACAACGGTTAATAACTGTTTGAGATATCTTCTTTACAGAAAAAAAGACCGACAGACCAAAAAATACAAACAATAAAAAATAAAACGGAGGCAAAAACGACACTTCCACTAACTTCATTGGTGGAGGTAGTTAATCGACTATTTTAATTAATTATACAAATGAGAGGACAAATGTATAGTCGAAGTAATACGATATACATGGAGCAACGACGAATATAGAAAAAACAGGCATAAAGGAAAGTACATGGAGAACAACACGCGGAATACATATTTAGTGGAAACAGAAGAGGTGAGAGGAGAGCAGGGAGAGAATGAGTACCAGGAAGTAGTAGAGGCCTATAAAACCAGGTACAGACAAAGGGGAAAGTGGTCTTATGGAGGCACGATTGATACAACAATGAGAGGTAAAGAGAGGAAGAGTAGGCAATCACAAGAAAGAGACGGGTAAGTTAGAGAGGAAGAGAACTGAGAGATAATAAGGGAAGACATAATAAGAAGTTACAAGTATCAGTCAAACCAGGAGGGATAGGGAGGGAATACAAGAAAGATGGGAGGTAGAGAGGGAATACGAGAAAGATGGGAGGCAGAGAGGGAATGCGAGAAAGATGGGAGGTAGAGAGGGAATACGAGAAAGATGGGAGGTAGAGAGGGAATACGAGAAAGATGGGAGGTAGAGAGGGAATACGAGAAAGATGGGAGGCAGAGAGGGAATACAAGAAAGATGGGAGGTAGAGAGGGAATACGAGAAAGATGGGAGGCAGAGAGGGAATGCGAGAAAGATGGGAGGTAGAGAGGGAATACGAGAAAGATGGGAGGTAGAGAGGGAATACGAGAAAGATGGGAGGTAGAGAGGGAATACGAGAAAGATGGGAGGTAGAGAGGGAATACGAGAAAGATGGGAGGCAGAGAGGGAATACGAGAAAGATGGGAGGCAGAGAGGGAATACGAGAAAGATGGGAGGTAGAGAGGGAATACGAGAAAGATGGGAGGTAGAGAGGGAATACGAGAAAGATGGGAGGTAGAGAGGGAATACGAGAAAGATGGGAGGTAGAGAGGGAATACGAGAAAGATGGGAGGCAGAGAGGGAATACGAGAAAGATGGGAGGTAGAGAGGGAATACGAGAAAGATGGGAGGTAGAGAGGGAATACGAGAAAGATGGGAGGTAGAGAGGGAATACGACAAAGATGGGTGGCAGAGAGGGAATACGAGAAAGATGGGAGGCAGAGAGGGAATACGAGTAAGATGAGAGGTAGAGAAGGGAGAGATACAGAAGAGAACCGTGTAGTAAGGAAAGAGAGTAGGGAAATTGGATAACTAAAAATAGATTAAGGAAGGAGTGAGGTAACATGAGAGGGAAGAGTGGAACGTGAAGTAAACCATTTCCTTAATTTCAAGATTACTTAAAAGATTAATTCACAATGATTCTTACACTTATGTCGGGGTTAACTCAGGACAGAGGTGTGTGTGTGTTTGAGAGAGAGAGTGAGTGAGTGAGTTACATAGAGTTACACATATAATCAGACCACACAGACCTTGCAGTCCCTACTAGGTGGTCCGGCCTTAATACTACTAAACAGGGACAATCTATAGAGGAAGAATAGGACAGCAAATTAGAAGGCTCTCTCCCCCCCCCCCTCCGGCTATAAAACCGTAGACAGAGAGAGAGAGAGAGAAGTTTAACTACTATGACTCTATGCTGTATATTGTAGCATACCTTTCACTCGATAGGATCCTTTCTACCAAATGAAGCATAAAACCTCTCTGTATCTCCCTACTTTCTCTATACAAGTTTCAAAGCCAAAGGTGGATGTTGTGCATACATGCACAACAAACACACTTGCTCTTGTGTTCCCGATTTCGACTCCTCTGAATTCTCAACTTTATGGTTCAAACTATCCTATCATACTCGTACTAAATATTTCCGTGCTGTCTATCTTTCCCCTAACTCTACTGACTTTCCCAAATTCTTTGACTATCTAAACTCTAAAGTGGAACACATTCTACCCATTTCTCCTTTCTCAAAAATCTCCATCTTAGGAGATCATCCCAGCCGGCGGCGCTTGTGGCACTTTGGCGCTGCTGACTGGGATGCTCTCCGGCAGTACATCTTTGATTTCCCATGGAATGACTTCTGCTTCTGTGGCCGGGGAGCCTCGGAGAGTGCTGAACGCATTACTGGGGTAATCCTATCGGGCATGGAGGCATACATTCCATTTTATTTCTCTCAGACTAATGCAAACAAATCTTTTGGTTTACTCACGCTTGTTTTAATGCTGTCCGCAATATGGAGGAAGCATTCAAACGGTACCGACATTTTCAAACTCAAAAATCTCATTCTTCCTATGTTTCTGCTCGGAATCAAGCCAAATCTGTCCTTAGACTCGCAAAACACTCTTTCATCAATAATAAGTGCACTGAACTATCCAACTCTAGTTCTTCCCAAGCTATCTGGCATCTAGCCAAAAACCTCTCCAAAATTATATTCTTCCTCATCTTTCCCTCCCCTTCCTTGTCCACTATGATGGCACAACCATCACTTCTTCCTCTGACAAAGCTGAACTCTTCCCTCACCTTTCACTAGAAACTCCTCCTTGGATGATTCCAGTGCTATTCCCCCCTCTCCACCCCCTATCTCCTACTTATGCCTAATATCCTAATCTCTTCTAAAGATGTACTTTCTACCCTCTCTGGGCTTAATACTAAGAAGGCGTACAGTCCGGATGGTGTTCCTCCTGTTGTACTCAAAAACTGTGCGTTCGTGCCGACTCCCTGCCTAGGCAACCTCTTTCGTCTCTGTCTCTCCTCTAATGTCTTCCCTGCTAGCTGGAAGTTTATCATTCAACCTGTCCCAAAAAGAAGGGTGACCGCTCTCAATCCTCCAACTATCGTCCAATTGCTCTAATTTCTTGCTTTTCCTAAACTACCCTCCTTCAGTTTCATCCCTCCATCTGTGCCTTTATCTCTAATTTCCTTTTTGGCCGTTCCATACCTGCGGTTGTGGACGGCCATCGTTCACTTCCTCATCCTATTAACTCCGGTGTTCCTCAGGGTTCTGTAATTTCCACTTCTCTTTCTAATATTCATAAATGATCTTCTCCATTGTACCTCCAGTCCTATCCATTCAGATGCTGACGACTCTACCTAGCACTATTCAACTAGTTTTCGAGATCGCCCCATCAAGCAATCCCTCAAAAATAAACTTGATGAAGCCACATAGTACTTATCTTCTGATCTAACGACTATTTCCAATTGGGGCAGAGAAAACCTTGTTGCCTTCAATACATCCAAATCTCAATTTCTCCATCTATCTACCTGTCGAGAATTCCCGGAGGACTATTCCCTATACTTCAACAATACTAAAATCAATCCTTCATCTTCTCTCAGTATTCTCAGTGTGTCTTTTTCTTCTGATCTCTCTTGGAAAGACCATATTACCACCCATGCTAAAGTGGCTTCCCAGAAGCTGGGTGTGCTCAACCGCCTCAAAGGGTTCTTTACCCCTGCACAGTTTCTTGCTCTGTACAGGGGCACAGTGTGTCCTTGTATTGAATATTGTTCGCATGTGTGGGGAGGATCCTCTCACACAGCACTTCTAGACAGAGTAGGAAAGAAAGCCTTTCGTATAATTAACTCCCGTTCACTCACCGATTCTCTGCAATCTCTCTCTCTCTTCGCCGCAATGTTGCATCTGTCTTCTATTCTATCACTACTACAATAATCAGTGTTCCTCAGAGCTCTTTTAGTGCATACCACCTCCTCTACGTAGGGTATGTAGTACCCGTCTTGCAACACAATCCCACCCCTACTTTGTACAACTCTCCAACTCAAGAGTGAAACGATACTCCCAATATTTCTTCTATTCAACAGCTAAGCTCTGGAACTCTCTCCCTGTTCCATCTTTCCCTCATCCTATAACTTAAATTGCTTCCAACTCTGTGTGTCCAGACATTTTAGCTCGAACATTCCTTGATGTTGGCCCCGACACTCTTTCAACTCTGGGGGAGGCACTTGTCACATACAGTTTTGCATTTTGTCTCCATCGTTCACATAGAAAATAATAATAATAATAATCTCACACGCATCAATCATTCTACGTCGACCTCTCATGTAACTTAAATCCATATTCCACTTGCTCTCCGAGTAACCCTATGCTGCCTTGTATTATGTACAGCTTGTAAATATTAAATCATTGTTTTTGTCAGTTTTGTTTTTAGATAGCTTATTGAAAACAAATTCGGATACCAGTAATTAACAATATTATTTCATTGCACTATTAATTACAATTCAATTTACTAATCTAGCCAAATGTGTGTTGTTAAAAATCATGAAAGGCTATAAACAACGTGCCACTAAACTATCTATTTTTACTTTTTAAATAACAAAGAAAACAGAAGTAGTACTGATACTTGATTTACGTCTCAGATAGGCCTAGTATTAAGGGGAGGTTTTTAGTTGATTCCCTAGACTTCCATCAAGCTTAAAATTACTCCCCCCTAGACCCCCTTTCAAGATAAATTTGTACATTTTTCGGTAGAAAAATTTCCCGGCCGAAGGCCGGTTCCCCTTAAATTACAGGCTCGCTATCGCTCGCCAGGAAAAAATCGACACCTAAATGTCACGAATGGTCTTAAAATTGACAGAAATGAGGCGAGGGTTCTTAAAATCACCAAATTAATGGGGCGAACGTCTTAAAATCTCAAAAACAATGGGGCTAAACATGAGGGAGAAAGGGGTCCAGAAACAAATCCTCCAGGTGGAACTCTCCCCTTAATCTGTGGTTTCTTTGTTCTATCCTTGGTTATCGTTTCATCTATCACGCTAAGGCACCAACAGTCACACACACATCTATACCCTGTCCATTATAGGTAGGCCAGATTTACCGACTCCAACGTTTCATAACTTAAAAAAAAAAAAAAAAAAAAAAAAAAAAGACTTCAGTAATCAAGCTAATATTTCTACCATTTGGATAAAGTCAGCCATAAAATAGGGGTGGACATTTACAGCCCATTTGCTTGAGCCCTCTTTTTGGTGACAGGTCAGTTGAACCAGTGCCACTTCAACCAGTGCCACTTTAACCAGTGCTAACTCAACCACTGGCCACTTCAACCAGTGACCATTTTAACCAGTGACCATTTTAACCAGTAGGGTAGGTTAAGTTAGGTTAGGTTAGGTTACTGGTTATAATGGTCACTGGTTGAAATGGTCACTGGTTGAAGTGGCCAGTGGTTGAGTTAGCACTGGTTAAAGTGGCACTGGTTGAAGTGGCACTGGTTCAACTGACATGGAACCCCTCTTTTTAGTTACAGAAGATAGAGGTCAATATTTGTGAACTACTTCTAATGAACAACTACTGTAATTACCCAGTAAGTTGTTTTACTCATTTTGTGCCCATGTGTTTCACGACGGTTTATCCAATCCTCCTTATTAACCCTTTCGGTACGATAACACTATTAGTGGCATCACATTTTGTTAAGGGGAGGTTTTTAGTGCGTTTCCTAGACTTCCATCAAGCTTGAAATTACACCCCCTTGACCCCCTTTCTAGATAAATTTGTACATTTTTCGGTAGAAAAATGTCCCGGCCGAAGGCCGATTCCTCTTAAATTACAGGCTCGCTGTCGCTCGCCAGGAAAAAGTCGACACCTAAATGGGACGAAAGGCCTTAAAAGTGACATAAATGGGGCGAAAGTTCTTAAAATCGCTAAACTAATGGGGCAAACTTCTTAAAATATCACAAGCAATGGGGCTAAACATGAGGGAGAAAGGGGTCAAGAAAAATGTCCCTCAAGTGGAAATCTCCCCTTAAACTTTAGCTTTCTCACTCTTTCAGCTTTGGGGGAGACACTTGTTGTAGGCAGCTCTGCCTTTTGTTTTCTTCATACACATGAAACAAATAGAAACACAACGTTTGATGGAGGTCTAGGGAGCAAACTAAAAACCTCCCCTTAAGGGGGGGTGACCTGCTTTTTGTTATTCTGTCCTTTTCTCTCTTTCTCTGGCTTGTATCCATTCGGCCCCATTCAGCCAACTATTTTAAGACGTTTATCCCCATCTAGGTGTCGATTTCTTCCTGGCGAGCGATAGCGAGCCAGCATTATATGAAGAAATCCGGCTTCGCCAGAGAAATTTTTCTGCGGAAAACGTACAAATTTAGCCTGCTATCAAACAAAAATAAAAAATATGCTGGCTCGCTACCGCTCACCAGTAAAAAATTGACACCTGGATGGGGATAAACGTCTTAAAACAGTAGGCTGAATGGGGCCAAATGGATACAAGCCAGAGAAAGATAGAAAAGGACAGAACCAAAACAGGTCACCCCCCTTAACCCTGGTGATCGTGGTCTTAGCGTGATGAATGGAGCTAGGAATAAGTTTGTAAGTGTCATTCACACTCTTATTATGGACGTACACACACTTACAAAGACTTCATAATATCATCCCTTCTCCCCTCGTGTTTAACCCCATTAGTTTGGTATTATAAGACGTTTGCCCCATTAGTTTGTCGATTTTAAGACCATACGCCAGATTTCAGTCAATTTTAAAACCTTTCGTGCCATTTAGGTGTCGATTTTTTGCTGGCGAGCGGTAGCGAGCCTGTAATTTTGGGGGAACCGGCCTTCAGCCGGGACATTTTTCTATCGAAAAATGTAAAAATTTATCTTGAAAGGAGGTCTAGGGGGTATTTTTGTAAGCTTGATGGAAGTCTAGGGAGCAAACTAAATACCTCCCCTTAACAACATTCTCATCTAACCGTGAATATTGGTAGATATTTAGTCCTTTTATCGCAAATAAATTACGAAGTTGAAATGATACAGGCAGCGTTCCGTACCAAATAATATAAGAGTTTACAACTTGGTAATAAGACAACACCATCTTCTAGTATCTACTTACAGACGTATCTACTTACAGACGTATCTACTTACAGACGTATCTACTTACAGACGTATAATCACCGTCATTAATTATGTTACAATGTGAAACCTCGAACTCATTAAGGGGAGACTGGCCGTTTGTTTGGTCTATTAATTCATTTATTCATATATTTTTTTATTTCCTCCCTAGACCTCCATCAAGCTTAGAAAAACACCCCCTAGACCCCCCCCTTCAAAATAAATGTGTACATTTTTCGGTAGAAAAATTTCCCGGCCGAAGGCCGTTTCCTCTTAAAATTGCAGGCTCGCTATCGCTCGCCAGGAAAAAATCGACACCTAAATGGCACGAAAGGTCTTAAAATTGACAACTGAATGGGGCGAAAGGTGTTAAAATCGCCAAACTAATGGGCCGAACGTCTTATAATCTCAAAACTAGTGGGGCTAAACATTAGGGAGAAGGGGGTCCAGAAAAACGGTCTGCCTGATATGATTCAATTCATCCCAAGAGAGCTTTAAAACTGTATGTATCAGAACTACTGACCACGACTGTACAGTCTTATTTTACGGGGCATATGGACCTCGGGATCCCAATATGTACAGTCGAGGTTAATAAGTGTTGGCAGATATTTCACAAAGTTTAGGACACTGCCTAATACTCTGAGGGATAAGCACTTTTCCCAGTAACTATAAAGACACCAATAACACCTTTTAAGCGAAAACCACTGGAATCTATGACAACACTTAAGGGGAGTTTTTTAGTGTGTTTCCTAGACCTCCATCAAGCTTGAAATTACACCGCCTTGACCCCCTTTCAAGATAAATTTGTACATTTTTCGGTAGAAAAATGTCCCGGCCAAAGGCCGGTTCCTCTTAAATTACAGGCTCGCTATCGCTCGCCAGGAAAAAATCGACACCTGAATGGCACGAAAGGTCTTAATATGGGGTGAAAGTTCTTAAAATCGCTAAACTAATGGGGCAAACGTTTTATAATATCAAAAGCAATGGGGCTAAACATGAGGGAGAAGGGGGTCAAGAAAAACATCCCTCAAGTGGAAATCTCCCCTTAATACCCCCCGATTGTACAGTGACTTATAACAATTCGTGGACCCCCCCCCCCCCCGCTCCGCTCTATGCTTTTCGTTACACAATGATATGTATCTGGTTCGTGTTTTGGATGTGACTTGCTTTTCAATAACTAGTACCGGGTATATATAGTTTTTTTAGTTAGACAATTATTATAGAAAATTATGGGTATAAATTCGTTTCCAGATATACCTCCATAATTAAAAATAGGTGAGATCCATTATTTTTCATGAGTGACTATACACAGTCGACTCAGCGAAGCACCCATATAAATCTGTTCCGAACACAAGAGAGACACTGTCAGCGCTGGAATGTATCTTAAATGTGTTTATAACTTGGTTTTAAATGGTCACCGTTGCATAATCCGCCTGATTTTTATGGGGAGGTTTTTTTTTGTACCCCCTTCCCTCTTATGTATTAACCCTACTAGTTTATATAATTTAGGAATTTGCTCCATTAGTTTGCCGAATTTGATACCTTTCACCCCATTTATTTGTCAA
The DNA here is from genome assembly GCA_032716605.1 of Paralithodes platypus. Classification (NCBI taxonomy): domain Eukaryota; kingdom Metazoa; phylum Arthropoda; class Malacostraca; order Decapoda; family Lithodidae; genus Paralithodes; species Paralithodes platypus. The sequence continues at coordinate 8,752,981 of CM064556.1, forward strand.
GTTTAAGACCTTTTCTGTCATTTAGGTGTCGATTTTTCCCTTATTTAGGATGAACCGGCCTTTGGCTGGCAAATTTGTCTAACGAAAAATGTACACATCATTTATCTCGAGGGGGCGTTTTTGGCGTGTGTGTGTTTTAAGGGGAGATTTCCACTTGAGGGATTTTTTTCTTGACCCCTTTCTCCCTCATGGTTAGCCCCATTGCTTTTGATATTTTAAGACGGTCGCCCCATTAGTTTGGCGATTTTAAGAACTTTCACCCCATTTCTGTCCATTTTAAGACTTTTCGTGCCATTAATTAAGGTGTCGATTTTTTCCTGACGAGCGATAGCGAGCCTGCAATTTAAGAGGAATCGGCCTTCGGCCGGGACATTTTTCTACCGAAAAATGTACAAATTTATCTTGAAAGGGGGTCAAGGGGGTTTAATTTTAAGCTTGATGGAGGTCTAGGGAATAAACTAGATACCTCCCCTTAAGTTTGATGGAGGTCTAGGGAATAAACTAGATACCTCCCCTTAAGTTTGATGGAGGTCTAGGGAATAAACTAGATACCTCCACTTAAGTTTGATGGAGGTCTAGGGAATAAACTAGATACCTCCACTTAAGTTTGATGGAGGTCTAGGAAGCAATATAAACCTAAAACTAGAACGGTATGCTCCACACAACTTCCCTACTAATATCATCTGTTTACAATACGTCTAACGATGTCTTTCTGTCCTCTCTGGGCTTAAGGGGAGGTATTTAGTGTGTTCCCTAGACCTCCATCAAGCTTAAAATTACACCCCCTGGAGTCCCTTTCAAGATAAATTTGTACATTTTTCGGTAGAAAAATGTCCCGGCCGAAGGCCGGTTCCTCTTAAATTACAGGCTCGCTATCGCTCGCCAGGATAAAATTGACACCTGAATGGCACGAAAGGTCTTAATATGGGGTGAAAGTTCTTAAAATCACTAAACTAATGGGGAAAACGTTTTATAATATCAAAAGCAATGGGGCTAAACATGAGGGAGAACGGGGTCAAGAAAAAAATCCCTCGAGTGGAGATCTCCCCTTAATACTGTGAAGGCGTATGAACCACATGGTGTTCCTCCTGTCGCACTCAAATGAATATATAACATAATATGTTGTGGTAACCTTATCATTTCACCTTCACACAATTCCTAATAACCTGTGTATGTTAAGTATTAACCATTTCACTCAAATAACGCCTTTTTTTATAACCTATCTGCCTCCAGACCGCTTTGCTCAATTTTAGGAGGTCCTATTAAAAGTTAGTGTTAATTAAGTTTTTAGCGCTTTATCTAAGATATACTCTTTACAAAGTCGATTAAGGGGAGGTCTCCACTTGAGGGATTTTTTTCTTGACCCCTTTCTCCCTCATGTTTAGCCCCATTGCTTTTGAGATTTTAAGACGTTTGCCCCATTAGTTTAGCGATTTTAAGAACTTTCACCCCATATTAAGACCTTTCGTGCCATTCAGGTGTCGATTTTATCCTGGCGAGCGATAGCGAGCCTGTAATTTAAGAGGAACCGGCCTTCGGCCGGGACATTTTTCTACCGAAAAATGTACAAATTTATCTTGAAAGGGACTGAAGGGGGTGTAATTTTAAGCTTGATGGAGGTCTAGGGAACAAACTAAATACGTCCCCTTAAGGTCACCTGTCAGCATAATTAATATATATATACTGTATTGTCGTCTAATTGAAAGGCCTACATTCCAGGTCCAATAATTCCCAAATATACAGTGTCCTACAGAAGTTCTGTTATTCCACATGTGGAGGTAGAATGACTGGAATTTAATTAGGAGTGTAGTTTGTTATACAGTCGCTATTTCGCCTGATTAGTCAGCTGATTTATATTACAATTCCTAATTCAATGAAATTATTTTGACTTTCATACATAACATCATGTTATGGCATAACATCATCGTGGCCATGGCCTTCCTCAGGGACTCGGGGCTGTTCGGCCAGGCAGCTTAGGGAACAACAACAACAACAACAACATCATGTAAAAGAACAAAACTCGTATACATATCCTTAAGGGGAGGTTTCTAGTTTGTTCCCTAGACCTCCATCAAGCTTAAAATTACACTCTCTAGACCCTCTTTCAAGATAAATTTGTACATTTTTCGGTAGAGAAATTTCCCGGCCGAAGGCCGGTTCCTCTTAAATTACAGGCTCGCTATCGCTCGCTATGAAAAAAATTGACCCGTAAATGACACGAAAGATCTTAAAATTGACAGAAATGGGGCGAAAGTTCCTAAAATTGCCAAACTAATGGGGCGAACGTCTTAAAATCTCAAAATCAATGGGGCTAAACCTGAAGAAAAAAATCCTCCAGGTGGAAATCTCCCCTTAATCCACCGAAATGGTTGTTGTCAAAGTGACCGTGTTGGTGGTGGTGGTGGTGGTAGTGTATAGAGGAAGGGAGCTACAGATCAATATTGGACACTTGCATGTTTGGATCTGGCCAGATAACCTCAACCCTCCCTCCTCTCCCTACCTTAGTATACCTTCTTTAACCCCTTCTTTAACCCCTTCTTTAAACCCCTTCCTTAACCCCTTCTTTAACCCCCTTCTTTAACCCCCTTCTTTAACCCCTTCTTTAACCCTTTATTTAACCCTTTCTTTAACCCCCTTCTTTAACCCCCTTCTTTAACCCCTTCTTTAACCCCTTCTTTAACCCCCTTCTTTAACCCCCTTCTTTAACCCCCTTCTTTAACCCCTTCTTTAACCCCCTTCTTTAACCCCCTTCTTTAACCCCTTCTTTAACCCCCTTCTTTAACCCCCATCTTTAACCCCCTTCTTTAACCCCCTTCTTTAACCCCTTCTTTAACCCCCTTCTTTAACCCCTTCTTTAACCTCCTTCTTTAACCCCCTTCTTTAACCCCTTCTTTAAACCCCTTCTTTAACCCCCTTCTTTAACCCCCTTCTTTAACCCCTTCTTTAACCCCTTCTTTAACCCCTTCTTTAACCCCTTCTTTAACCCCTTCTTTAACCCCTTCTTTAACCCCCTTCTTTAACCCCTTCTTTAACCCCTTCTTTAACCCCTTCTTTAACCCCTTCTTTAACCCCTTCTTTAACCCCCTTCTTTAACCCCCTTCTTTAACCCCTTCTTTAACCCCTTCTTTAACCCCTTCTTTAACCCCTTCTTTAACCCCTTCACGCCTTATATGTTGTGTTCTTGTAATATTTAGACGATGTTGTGCAGTTTACAAAGGGTCTGAGGTAAAAATATGGGTTAAGGGGGGTGACCTGCTTTTTGTTATTTCTCTCCTTTTCTCTCTTTCTCTGGCTTGTATCCATTCGGCCCCATTCAGCCAACTATTTTAAGACGTTTATCCCCATCTAGGTGTCGATTTCTTCCTGGCGAGCGATAGCGAGCCAGCATTATATGAAGAAATCCGGCTTCGCCGGAGACATTTTTCTATCGAAAAATGTACAAATTTAGCCTGCTGTCTAACAAAAATAAAAAACAATACACTTGGATGGGAATAAACGTCTTATAACAGTAGGCTGAATGGGGCCAAATGGATACAAGCCAGAGAAAGATAGAAAAGGACAGAACAAAAACAGGTCACCCCCCTTAAATGAGATAGTTCAAAGTCTGTTAATTGCTGGAGGCCCCTTTTAAACTGAATATAATTGTCAACATAGAGGTAGAATACAATTAAATACACGTAGCCGGTACAGAAGGGGTTATTTCTTTGTTCTAATTTGGTTTTAAGAACATAATAACATAAGAAAATGGGAGTCTGCAAAAAGCCGATCGGCCCATACAAGGCAGATCCCTATTCTATTCGTTGGTGTGATTACTGAATACATAACCCCTTCTGTACCGGCGACGTCTTTTTTAGTTTGGTTTTAGCTACACTTAGACGATTTTATGAAACTTATGAAGGATATGTGGTAGCTCTGAGGATACATTGAGATAGTCTGTAGTCTTTTAATGGGTAGACGTCCTCCATAAGCTAAATAAAATCGTCTAAGATGTTCTAGAATATAATGAAAAGACCGCCCCCAGTACGGTGTGGGGTTAATACCTACTCCACTCGTATTGTTTTTTTTTTTTTTTTTTTTTTCTTTTTTTTTTTTTTTTTTTTTTTACAAGCTATGTCTCACTTTCACATCGGTTTAAGAGGAAATTTCCACTTCAGGGATTTTTTTTCTTGACCCCTTTCTCCCTCATGGTTAGCCCCATTGCTTTTGATATTTTAAGACATTCGCACCATAATTAAGAAATTTCGCCCCATTTCTGTCAAATTTACCTTTCATGCAATTTAGGTGTCTATGTTTTCCTGGCGAGCGATAGCGAGCCTGTAATTTAAGAGGAACCGGCCTTTGGCCGGGAGATTTTTCTATCGAAAAATGTACACATTTATCTTGAAAGGGGGCCTAGAGGGTGTAATTTTAAGCTTGATGGAGGTCTAGGGAACTAACTAAAAACCTCCCCTTAATGGAACAGAAACAAAGTTAGATAATCGAATGAGTTGCCACGACATGTATGGAAGTATATGAAGGTGATTCATTCGCGGCCACCCCTCTCACCGTACAGTCACATATCAAAATTCGTAGACCCCCTATGTTTTCCTTTATGCAATTATAACACTCTGGATTGCTTTTTGGATGGCACTCGCTTCTCAGTAAATATATATAGTTTTGTAGTTGATGCAGGCAAATTATATTAAGGGGAGGTTTCTAGTTTGTTTCCTACTCCTCCAGCAATCTTAAAATGTCACCTCCTTGAACCCCTTTCAGGTAAAATTTGTACATTTTTCGTTAGAAAAATGTCCCGACCGAAGGCCGATTACTCTTAAATTACAGGCTCGCTATCGCTCGCCAGGATAAAATCGACACCTACAGTAAATGGCAAGAAAGGTCTTAAAATTGACAGAATGGGGCGGAAATTCTTAAAAATCGCCAAACTAATCGGGTAAGCTTCTGAAAATCTCAAAAGCAATGGGGCTAGACATGAGGGAGAAAGGGGTCAAGAAAAAAGTCCCTCAAATGGAAATCTCCCCTTAAAGTATTCGTTTTCAGAGATATACTTCCATAGTAAAAAAAAAATGGGAAGAGTTCCACGAACTTTTATGAGTGACTGTCCTACATTGTCTGGCGATAGATAATTAGTGTAGATAATTATTGTAGATAATTAGTATAGATAATTAGTATAGATAATTAGTATAGATAATTAGTGTAGATAATTAGTGTAGATAATTAGTATAGATAATTAGTATAGATAATTAGTGTAGATAATTAGTATAGATAATTAGTATAGATAATTAGTGTAGATAATTAGTATAGATAATTAGTATAGATAATTAGTATAGATAATTAGTGTAGATAATTAGTGTAGATAATTAGTATAGATAATTAGTATAGATAATTAGTATAGATAATTAGTGTAGATAATTAGTGTAGATAATTAGTGTAGATAATTAGTATAGATAATTAGTATAGATCTTCGTCGGTTGCACTTCTTCCACCACAACTGCCACTCTTGCCACTCTGAACTTCCAAATAATAGCCTTACATATTTTATCATCCCATTAAGGAGCGGCAGACCATTTATCTGGACCCCTTTCTCCCTAATATTTAGCCCCACTAGTTTTAAGATTATAAGACGTTCGGCCCATTAGTTTGGCGATTTTAACACATTTCGCCCCATTTTGTTGTAAATTTTACGACCTTTCGTGTCATTTAGGTGTCGATTATTTCCTGGCGAGCGTTAGCGAGCCTGCAATTTTAAGAGGAACCGGCCTTTGGCCGGTACAATTTTTCTGCCGAAAAATGTACAAATTTATCTTGAAGGGGGGTCTAGGGGGTGTTTTCTAAGCTTCATGGAGGTCTAGGGAGAAAACTAAAACAAAAATGAATACATTAATTAATAGACCAAACAAACCGTCAGTCTCCCATTAATCTCATTGTTTTGATGATTGCATTATCGACTTTTAACTACATATCTTTCAATTCCTTATCTAAAATTAGCTCATTAATGGGAGTTTTGAGTTTTCTCCCTAGGCCCCCATCAAGCTTAAAATAAGTACCCCCAAGATAAATTTGTACAGTGTTCGGTATAAAAATGTCCTCGAAAGCCAGTTCCTCCTAAATTACAGGCTAGCATCGCTCGCCAGGATATAATCGACACCTAAAGGACACAAAATATTTGAATATTGACAAAAAATGGGACGAAAGGTCTTAAAATCGCAAAAGCTGAAAACCTTCATATCTAAATCGTTCTTTTCTGGCAAGTTTTTACTCGTATTTTTTCATTTTCATTTCCACATTAGTCGGTATTTTTACTTTTCTATCCCTGTGGTTTCTGTTTTGTCTCTCTTAAATACCTTTTCTTTCCCTGCGGTTTCTGTTTTGTCTCTCTAAATACCTTTTCTTTCCCTGCGGTTTCTGTTTTGTCTCTAAATACCTTTTCTTTCCCTGCGGTTTCTGTTTTGTCTCTCTAAATACCTTTTATTTCCCTGCGGTTTCTGTTTTGTCTCTCTAAATACCTTTTCTTTCCCTGCGGTTTCTGTTTTGTCTCTCTAAATACCTTTTCTTTCCCTGCGGTTTCTGTTTTGTCTCTCTAAATACCTTTTCTTTCCGTGCGGTTTCTGTTTTGTCTCTCTAAATACCTTTTCTTTCCCTGCGGTTTCTGTTTTGTCTCTCTAAATACCTTTTCTTTCCCTGCGGTTTCTGTTTTGCCTCTCATCTGTTTTCTCTCGGAGTCCAAGGGTTATCACGTCTCTCACTTTTTAATATTATCTTTCTTGCTTTCTTCACTGCTGCCTCCGTCCTTTTCATTATCTTAAACGTACACCTATATTTCATTATTATGTGCTTCCATTTGTAATACATTTGTTATCTCTCACTTATTACCTCTATATTTTTTCCCATTTTCGTCTCCTGAAAAGATGTAGTTTATTTATTTTTATTGTATGGCAATAACACTTTTGACCCCATAGGTTCCTTACAAGCAACATAATATCTTCACTTTTGTATCTTTGCTTCACATTAGTATTGAAATCAAATACAATAGCTAAATATAGAATGTGTTAGATGAAGTTAGCTTAGGATAGATTGACCAATATACCTATTTCAAATGTAAGAAATTACCCATCACGCGGAATAACAAAATATATACTATATATACTGTATATATACTGCTCTCATTCAACCTGTCCCAAAGAAGGGTGACCACTCTCAACCCTCCAACTATCGTCCAATTGCTCTCATCTCTTGTATCTCTAAAGTTTTTGAAACTATTCTTGCTTCCAAATATCTTAAGCATTTCTCTTCTCATAATCTGCTTTCAGATCGCCAGTATGGCTTCCTTAAGGGTCGCTCTACTGGTGATCTTCTTTCATATCTTACTAACTCTTGGTCATCCAACTTTCAAAACTTCGGTGAGACTTTTTCTGTTGCACTAGACATATCGAAGGCCTTCGATAGAGTCTGGCACAAATCTTTAATTTCCAAACTGCCCTCCTTCGGTTTCTGTCCCTCCATCTGTGCCTTTGTCTCTAATTTCCTTTCCGGCCGTTCCATAGCTGCGGTTGTGGACGGGCATCGCTCATTTCTTCATCCTATCAACTCCGGTGTTCCTCAGGGTTCTGTCCTATCTCCTATTCTCTTTCTAATTTTCATAAATTATCTTCTCAACTGTACATCCAGTCCCATCCATTCATATGCAGACAGTCTACCTTACACCACTCAATTAGTTTTCCAGAACACCCCAGCCAGCAGTCCCTCAAAAGTAAACGTAATGAAGCCATAAAATGCTTATCTTCTGATCTAGCTACTATTTCCAAATGCGGTAGAGAAAACCTTGTTGCATTTAATGCTTCCAAAACTCAATGTATCCATCTTACTACCCGGCAGGAACCTCCAGAGGACTATCCCTTATTTTTCAACAATACAAAAATCAACCCTTCATCTTCTCTCAATGTTCTCAGTGTCTCGTTTTCTTCTGCTCTCACTTGGAAAGACCATATTACCAGTCTCGCCAAGGTAGCCTCTCAGAAGCTAGGTGTGCTCAACCGCCTCAAGGGGTTCTTTATCCCTGCGCAGCTTCTTGCTCTGTACAGGGGCACAGTGCGTCCTTGTATTGAGTATTGTTCACATGCGTGGGGAGGATCCTCTCACACTGCACTCCTAGATAAAGTAGAAAGGAAAGCCTTTCGTATCATTAACTCCCGTCCACTCACCAACTCTCTGCAATCTCTCTCTCTTCGCCGCAATGTTGCATCTCTCTCGCTATTCTATCGCTACTACAATAATCAGTGTTCCTCGGAGCTTTCCCAGCGCATACCACCTCCTCTACGTAGGGTACGTAGTACCCGCCTTGCAACATAATCCCACCCCTACTCTGTGCAACTTTCCAACCCAAGAGTGAAACGTTACTATCAGACTTTCTTCTATTCAACTGCGGAGCTCTGGAACTCTCTCCCAGAATCAGTCTTTCCCTCTTCCTATGACTTAAATTGCTTCAAACTCCGTGTGCCAGGCATATTCGCTCGAACGTCCCTTGATTTCGGCCCGGTCACTTTTTGAAATCTGGGGGAGGCACTCGCTGCAGGCAGTTATGCCTTTTGTCTCCCTCATTCACATAGAAAAAATAAATATATAAATACAATATAATGAAATCAATAAATAAACGTTCCCTTTTTGCTGTCTCCTTTCTTCCTCCCCTTTCTCTCCTTCTTAAGACATCATGTTGCCTGGGGTTTATGTCAGGTATGCTGTTATGAAAGAGACAGGAAAGACAGGAAGAAGGGGGATGGGTTTGGGATGGCGAGGGTGAGGGGTGGGGAGGAGGGACAGACCAATACAGGTCTAACAAGAAACGCATTTTTTATTTGAAATTGAGAACATAATTTATAACTGATGATTTACAATATAAATACGAAGCATAATACAATAATATCTGACACGGAGACTTCATAACTAAATGAAAAACAAACAAACTATATAATGTATTATATTGTATCTTGGAAAAAATATGTTAATGGTAATGAGTAAATATGTAAACAATATACCTGAATATAGTGAAAGTGATACAGCTATTAAATAAGATTGTTAGCGATGATTAGGATGCATTTGGAAGTAGTAGTTAGCTGTATGGATCAGATCTTTACAGTGATACAATCATAATTTGGGAAAGTAACGATGACAATGCTAAGAATTAAATATATGGCAATTATTGATCGCAAGAAAGCAATTTTATGCCGTCTTGGTGGTGTAATGGTTAAGGTGTCTAACAATCTGTGTGTGATAACCCAGGTTCGAATCCTGGTGGATCACATATATGCTTTCATTAATTTCATTGGAGGTGTTTGGTGTTGTGGTGAAATTAATAAAAAATAGATTAATAGTTAAGGAATTTGTGATAATGTAATCTGAGCTACTGGTTTCATGAAACACGAAACTGTGCAATGCTACCATGATAATTCATTGCACATAGAGTATATGAACAACGCTTAAGGGGAGATTTCCACTGGAGGGATTTTTTTCTGGACCCGTTTCTCCCTCATGTTTAGCCCCATTGCTTTTGAGATTTTAAGACGTTCGCCCTAGTAGTTTTGACATTTTAAGACATTTTGCCCCATTTCTGTCAATTTTAAGACCTTTCGTGCCGTTAAGGTGTCGATATTTTCCTGGCGAGCGATAGCGAGCCTGTAATTTAAGAGCAACCGGCCTCCGGCCTTGACATTTTTCTACCGAAAAATGTACAAATTTATCTTGAAAGGGGGTCTATGGGATGTAATTTTAAGCTTGATGAAAAAGTTGGGAACAAACTAAATACCTCCCCTTAAGTAGAAGTACAAAAAGAAAACAAAAAAACAAGTACACTAAATATAAAGATCGTGTAAATATTTGAGAGGCAGTCGTAAATTACAAGCTCGCTATGGCTCGCCAGCAAAAATCGATACCTAAATGGCACGATAGGTCTTAAAGTGACAAAGAAATAGGTCGAAAGGTCTTACAATAGCCAAACTGATGGAGCGAACGTCTTTATGGTTTATGATGTTCAAGTCCGTCCGGGGCAGAATATTGGAGATTATTGTAATATCACTGGGGAGCAAAAATAAACAGTACACTGACGCAGAGTAATGGTTGCAATTGCAGTAGTAGACTCGGTAAGCAACATTGTAATTTTCATTACAATGAGCGTATTTATCAATACCAAATCAATATCAATATCAATATCAAAGGCCTTAACCTTGGGATCTGTCCCAAGGTTAAATACGATAAATACTCTTTTTTTTTCATTACATTGAGCGTATTTATCAATACCAAATCAATATCAATATCAATATCAAAGGCCTTAACCTTGCATGTGTGTGTGTGTGTGTGTGTGTGTGTGTGTGTGTGTGTGTGTGTGTGTGTGTGTGTGTGTTGTGTGTGGGTGTGTGTACGGGGTGTGTGTGTGTGTGTGTGTGTGTGTGTGTGTGTGTGTGTGTGTTTGGTGTGTGTGTGTGTGTGTGTGTGTGTGTGTGTGTGTGTGTGTGTGTGTGTGTGTGTGTGTGTGTGTGTGTGTGTGTGTGTGTGTGTGTGTGTGTGTGTGTGTGTGTGTGTGTGTGGTGTGTGTGTGTGTGTGTGTGTGTGTGTGATGTGATGTGATGTGATGTGATGTGATGTGATGTGATGTGATGTGATGTGATGTGATGTGATGTGATGTGATGTGATGTGGTGGGAGGGGGGGGGGGGGGTGTTTCCTGGACCCCCTTCTTCCTCATGTTTAGCTTAATTAGTTTTAAGATTTTAAGACATTCGCCAGATTACTTTGACGATTGTTGTCTATGTGGTTGAGGGAGACAAAAGGCAGAGCTGCCTGTGCCAAGTGCCTCCCTTTCATGCCCTTTAGGTATCGATTCTTTCCTGGCGAGCGATAGCAACCTTGTAATTTAGGAGGAACAGCCTTCGGCCGGGACTTTTTCTACCAAAAAATGCACACATTGATTTCGAAGGGGGGTCTTGGGGGTATTATTTTAAGCTTGATAGAGGTCTAGGGAGGGGGGGGGGATATATATATATATATATATATATTATCAAATAAATACAAATATCCCTTGGAGTTAATGAAGAAACACTAGAACAGTGATTACTACTATAACGCTGCTATATAATTATGGGCACGGTTAAAGAACAATGATCAACAAAGAAAGTAAAACACTTGTATGAATAAAGACGTTTGTTTGTGTTTGTGAACTCGAGTTGATAATTTTGTTATACCTGTGTTGTTCTGCCCCCCCCCCCCCCCCCCCCCGCCATCCCAACCCCACCCCCTTCTTCCTATCTCTTTCATAACAGCAAACCTGACATTAACCCCAGACAACATGCTGTCTTTTTATTTTTATATTATTTTTTGTGAACTCGAGTTGATTTGCAAATGTAGGGTCGTGTGTACAACTAACCGTAGCCTACACTCATTTGAATGTTTGAACCTTTAAATCCAAGTTGTAAGACATCTGGGATATAATAAAGTACTGTTTGGTCTCAATTTGTGATCGATACTGATTCTATTTATTGTATTTCTTATGTGAATGCAAGAAACAAAAGGCAAAGCTGCCTCCAAAGTTGAAAGAGTGACAGAGCCAAATTCAAAGTATGTTAGAGTCAAAATGTCTGGACACACGGAGCTTGAAGCAGTGTAAGTCACATGATGAGGGAAAAACAGATTGAGGGAGAGAGTTTCAAAGCTTGCTTGTTGAGTAAAAGAAAGACTGGGAAAATCGGTCCAATCTTGGGTTAGAGAGTTGGCCAGAATAGGGGTAGGAGTGTGTTGAAAGGCAGGGCCCCCCCACTCTCCGTAAGGGATTAAGTATACACTGAGAAAGCTCTGAAGAACACTGATTATTGTAATAGTGGTAGAAGAGTGTGAGAGATGCAACATTGCGGCAAGTAGAGAGAGAGAGAGAGTAGGGAATTAGTAAGCGGAGGTGAGTTGAGGAGACAAAATGCTATTGACTCTAACTTTTCGAGAAGTGCGGTATGGGTTGCATCTCTCCACGCATGCAAAACAATACTTGATATATGGTGCACTGTACCTCTATACAGAGCAAGAAGCTGTGTGGGGAAGTAGACCTCGCGGAAATGGTTGAGCACACCAAACTTTTGGGAAGCTGTTTCACCTAGAGTGGTAATTTCATGTTAAGTGGTACTTGAAAAGTAGACAGAATGGATAAAAAAACACCATCTGAGGAAGAGCACTTTATTGACAACGTTTCGCAGATAGCTTCATCAGGTCACTAACAAATACTGGTACCTAGGAGGCCTTAAATATCAGTCACGACAGGTGGCGGGGGAGGAGTGGGGATGCGGGGGTTGGGAGGGAGGAAGGAGGCAGGGTGATGCTATCTGCGAAACGTCAATAAAGTGCTCTTCCTCAGATGGTGTTTTTGGTAATATCTTTCCAATAAAGGCCAGAAGAAAAAGAAACACCAAGAATACTGAGAGAAGATAAGAAGTTGATTTCTGTATTGTTGAGTTATAAGGTATAGAAGTGGAGAAAATTGTGACGGGTAGATAAGTAGAGAAATTGGGTTTTGGAAGCATTGAAAGTAACAAAATTCTCTCTGCCCCAATCAGAAATAGCTGACAGATCAGAAGATAAGCATGCTATGGCCTCATCACAGGAGATTTGGAGTGATTATATGGTGGGTCTTTGTAGAAAACTAGTTGAATAATGTATGGTAGAGTCATCAGCATATGAGTGGATAGGACTAGAGGTACAGTTGAGATCATTAATTAATATAAGAAAGAGAAATGGAGACAGGACGTAACCCTGAGGAACACCAGAGTTGATAGGTTTAGGAAGTGAGCGATGGCCATCCACAACCGCAACTATGGAACGGTCAGAGAGGAAATAGAGATAAAGGCAACAATGGAGGGATAGAATTCGAAGGAGGGTAGTTTAGAAATTATAGATTTCTGCCAGATTCTACCAAAGGCTTTCGATATGTCTAGCGCAATATAGATGGTCTCACCGAAGTTCTAAAGGAGGAGGATGAAGAGTTAGTAAGATAAGGAAGAAGATCACCAGTAGAGCGGCCCTTAAATAAAACCATAATAGCGATCTGAAAGTAGATTATGCGAAGATAAATACTTAAGAAATTTGATTTAAGAATAGTTTCAAAAACTTTAGAGATGCAAGAAATGAGAGCAATTGGACGATAGTTGGAGGAATGAGAGCAATCACCCTTCTTTGGGACAGGTTGAATATGAGCAAACTTGAAGCAAGAAGGAAAGACATTACTGTAGAGGAAAGACAGACGAAAGAGTTTGCCTAGGCAGGAAGTCAGCACGGAAGAACAGTTTTTGAGTACAACAGGAGGAATTCCATTCGGTCTGTACGTTTTCTTAGTATTAAGCCCTGAGAGGGTAGAAATAACAACATTAGAAGATATTACAATATCAGGTATAAGTAAGAGAGAGAGGGGTGGAGAGGGAGGAACAGCACCGGAATCATCCAAGGTAGAGTTTTTAGAGAAAGTTTGAGCGAAGAGTATAGCTTTGTCAGAGGAAGACGTGACGCCATGGTGGTGCTGTCAGAGTGGAAAAGGGTAGGGAAAGATGAGGAAGCAAATTGTTGGAGAGGTTTTCGGCTAGATGCCAGAAAGCTTGGGAAGAACTAGAGTTCAGAGCAGAGTTTTTGGCGAGTCGAAGAACAGATTTGGCTTGATTCCAGGCAAAAACATAAAAAGTACAAGATTCTTGAGTTTGAGGCGACGGTACATTTTGAATACTTCCTCCTTATTGTGGACAGCAGTAGAACAAGCTTGAGTAAACCAAGATTTTTGTGAGTTAGTTTGAGAGAAAGAAAATGGGATATATGCTTCCGTGCCAAGAGGATTACCTCAGTAATGCGCTCGGCACTCTCTAAGGGACTCCGGTTATGAAAGCAAAAATCATTCCAGGGAATATTGAAGAAGTACTGACCAAATGTCCCCCAGTCGGCAGCGGCAAGATGCCACAAACGCCGCCAGCTGGGGGGATCAAAAGGCCGTACTGGAGAGACAGGACAGGTAACAGAGATAAGGTTATGATCGGAGGAGCCCAACGGAGGGAGAATATTTACAGTGTAAGCAAAAGGATAGGAGGATAGAAATAAGTCACGAATGTTGGGCCGATCTCCAAGGCGGTCCGGGATACAGGTAGGGCGCTGAACTAACTGCTCTAGATCAATTAGGATACAAAAGATGCAGGCTTGTTAACCAGGTTGGTCACTGAGATGAGAGGAGAGCCATTGGTGGTGGTAAACATTGAAATCGTCCAAGATGGAGATGTCAGAGGAGAGATGGATCGAAGGCGTTCAACTTTAGAAGTAAGATAGTCAAAGGATTTTGGATAGTCAGTAGAATTAGGGGAGAGATAAACAGCACAGATATATTTAGTGAGAGAGTGAAAAGATAGCTTCAACCGAAGACTTGAAAATTCAGAGGAGTAAAAGGTGGAAACACGAGAGTAAGTAAGATTGTTGCATATAAACAACATCCACCTTTGGCTTTGAATTGAAGATAGAGATAGTGGGAGGATACCGAGAAGCATTTGTTATCTGTTCCATCAGACAACTGTTTTTTGGTGAGGAAAAGTAAGTCAGGTTTGGTAGAAGACAGATATAGTGTTCCACAGAGAGGAAGTTAGAGGAGAGGCCGTGAATGTTACCAATATTGATAGAGTAGCAGGAAGAGATCCGGGTCACTTAAAAGAGTCAAAACCAGCGATCAGTCCGGTCACCGAACCGTTTAATTTCTGGCCAAAACTAAAGTGGTAGCGACAATGTGTCTTGTGTGTGAAAGCTCTTACACGAACACTCCTAACCGGAATACTCTAGTAACATATTGAGGTTCGTTTGCACCGGTATTGGCAAATGGTAGATACATGTTGCCTGACGTCTTTTAAAACTTATCAACAGAAGCTGTCAAACCAGAAATGGCGAAAAAATGCATAAAAAAGTGGTCTTCTGCATGTTCTTTCTTTTCTCACTTCCGATTCTCTCTCTCTCTCTCTCTCTCTCTCTCTCTCTCTCTCTCTCTCTCTCTCTCTCTCTCTCTCTCTCACCCCCGACCTCTAACGGTACAGCCCAGCGTTATCATGAGCGCATCTCCAGACACTAACTTTTATCGCCAGTACAGTTGCCTCTGTAGTTCCTGCCCTATTTACATTAATCATAATATCTTGACAGGGCTGTGTAATAATAAATAGCCCAGAACAAATTATTAATGATTAATCTGCGTAACCCTATGATAAGCAACAAATATATTTATAACCTGTCTAATTATTTATAATCAGAATAACAAAAATAAGTAAGTGAAGCTGCTTAATGATAAAGTCATAAACTATTGAATGAGAAACTATGCTGCAATAAGTAGTTCAGTTATTTTTTTAATGTTACGTATTTCAGATAATGTTTATAGTGGATCTAGTCTTTGTACCTATTACACAATAGAAGTAAATGTCAATATGTGTAATGTTTAAGTAATTAACCCCTTCAGACTCATATGATGCAGAGGTTGCCAGATTAGCAATAAGAAATAGAGTTCTCTCACTCTTATAATTACCGCTCCAAAATTAGTTTTCTGCCCACAGCTAACTCAAAGACAACTGCAGAGGTTGAAGTAACTAAACTAAAGGTTTCTAAATACACCTGATGGTAACAAAGGCTTTAAAGTATCCCTAATCGGCTCAAAATTGCGTCATATGTCGGAGAGGGTTAAGAAGAAAACAAATATTGAGTATGATTTGTATACAATGACAGGGATTAGAGTGCAAAACACATGTGTTGTGTTGCAAGTATGTCACCCTGTTGACCCCCTGGCAAGCAGTTGTCTAATAAAGTGTAATAACTCTTTTATGATCGGTGTGGTGTGGTTGGTAGCACACTTGTTTGTTGATCATTTGGTCCAGGGTTCAAACCCAAGTAGGGGAAATTTCCACGAGCGGCTTTGCTTGATTTAAGAATTATAGCTATGCAAGGTTATATTTTATACACCCTTAGTTATAACTGAAGAAAGGGGCAGAAGTTTTGGCAGAAACTTTAAAGTCAACCATAAACATTCGTGGACCTCGTGCTCCCTGCATTCTGCAGATGTAACCAATTAAACTAACATATGGATGTGGTTTATTGTTTACTTTGTTAATATCAAATAATGTTTATATATTTAGGTATTGAAAACTACATTTTTTTTTGTTAACGGTATATGTTCATAGTACAATTTGAACCATTTTACATCATGATGTCTTTCTTGAGCCTCAAGGATGTACTGGAAGCAGTTTGAAACATCTTCACCATGTGAATTATTCCCGTATTTGGAAGTGACGCCTTAAAAAAAAAATAATACAAAAAAAAAAATATATATATATATATACCTGTGTATATATATATATATATATATATATATATATATATATATATATATATATATATATATATATATATATATATATATATCTACATCTACTAGTAGTTAGAATATAAGGATGAAATGCGTCCTGAAATACTGAAGTGGTTATCAAAGTTAATAACTCGACAATACCATCTCCACAACACTATAATTTATGTCATACAGATTATAATGAACAGTATTAGCCCTTGTAGATTATAATGAACAGTATTAGACCTTGTAGATTGGATCGATTCTCACTCCGGAGCCTGGACCATAACTAGGCCAGCTGGTGACTCGTGTTGGCCCGTCTGGTGTAACTGTTATCGTTGTTTACTAAATCATTTATCGTGGACACTGAGGAGAAAGCTGTTGTAATTATCGAGGGCAGGTTCACCATTTAAATACGAAGGTTATATTTAAAGTGTATTCTGGCTAGACGAATACAATATGAATATATTTACAAGCTTTTAAAAGGCAGCTCTTGCTACATTGATTTCTGTAGATAATGTTAACAAGAAACAAAAACAACATCATTACTGGCGGGTGCCCGACCCCGAAAGGGGTTGAAATAGGGGAGCTATCCCCCCGCCAAAGGCGGCTTTCTAGGGCCTTTCCTAGCTGATGCTGAGACGATTGGGTTCTAGTCATGTGGTGATGGGCTGGTCTATCAGAGTGAGAACTGAGCGATCTCTGCCATACCCATAGCTTACTATGACTGTTCCTTTTACTTATATATTTTCTAGATCTCAAGTGACGGCGTCTCTTCCGTGGATTGACCTCCCAATCTACCAAGATTGGAAGCCAAAGCGTCCCATTTTTCCCTTACCCCTCAACTTTCTCTTCATAATTGCTGAGGGGCACAGGGCCCTGGGTGGGGCTTTGGTTTCCCGGGCGTTTCCGCACCCTCCTCAGCTCCCCGCCATGGAGTGGCTTCGGTCACCCAGGGTTTATTGTGGTCGGCAGGGAGGGTTCTGTGGGGGCGCTCGGTTATGGCCTTGGAATTGCTCGGGGCCTTGGGGCTGTTCGGCCAGGCAGCTTGGGGAACAACAACAACAACAACAACATCATTACTAATGCTAATAATAATATTACTTATGTCAATAATAATCACACATATTGGCAACGTACTTATTATTATTATTATTATTATTATTATCATTATCATTATCATTATTATTATCATTATTATTATTATTATTATTATTATTATTATCATTATTATTATTATTATTATCATTATTATTATTATTATCATTATTATTATTATTATTTTATATTGTTTTCTATCTAAAAACATCAACGTAGGTAAAGTTGTGTCAATTAACCACTTGACACCCCCAGCTCCCTCCTTAACAGAGTACCGGTATTGTTTAGTATTAGCCTGAATATAATTTAAATTGACGCCATTATACTTAAGGGGGGTGACCTGCTTTTTGTTATTTCTGTCCTTTTCTCTCTTTCTCTGGCTTGTATCCATTCGGTCCCATTCAGCCAACTATTTTAAGACGTTTATCCCCATCTAGGTGTCGATTTCTTCCTGGCGAGCGATAGCGAGCCAGCATTATATTAAGAAATTCCGGCTTCGCCGGATGTTTTTTCTATCGAAAGATGTACAAATTTAGCCTGCTGTCAAACAAAAATAAAAAATATGCTGGCTCGCTACCGCTCACCAGTAAAAAATTAACACCTGGATGGGGATAAACGTCTTAAAACAGTAGGCTGAATGGGGCCAAATGGATACAAGCCAGAGAAAGATAGAAAAGGCCAGAAAAAAAACAAGTCACCCCCCTTAAACCTTTCACTCAGAAGACGTCTGTTTTTGTTCTATTCTCTCTACTTTCAGACGAATTCATTCAACTTAAAGTGTCCAAGTTATTGATTCAGTCGAGATGCTTTTACCCCGTTCATTCCTAGAGGTACTGTACACGCGTCCTCCTTAAGGGGAGGTTTCTAGTTTGTTTCCTACTCCTCCAGCAATCTTAAAATGTCACCCCCTTGACCCCCTTTCAAGATAAATTTGTAAATTTTTCGGTAGAAAAATGTCCCGGCCGAAGGCCGGTTACTCTTAAATGACAGGCTCGCTATCGCTCGCCAGGATAAAATCGACACCTAAATTGCACGGAAGGTCTTAAAATTGACAGAATGGGACGGAAATTCTTAAAATCACCACCAAACTAATGGGGCAAACGTCTTAAAATCTCAAAAGCAATGGGGCTAAGCATGAGGGAGAAGGGGTCAAGAAAAAAATCCCTCAAGTGGAGATCTCCCCTTAAACTGAGTAAAAATGTGTTTGTTATCTGGGGTGATATAAATAATTACGATAATGTAATTTTCATTCATACAGGACACAATGACGGTTTACTTAAATGTTTTCAGTGTGTTTTATTAGTTGAAATTATTCATCAGTAAGTTTTTTTTTTTTTTATCTGGACCCCCTTCTCCCAAATGCTTAACCCCCCCCCCCCCCCCATTAGTTATGAAATGTTAAGGGGAGATCTCCACTTGAGGGATTTTTTTCTTGACCCCTTTCTCCCTCATGTTCAACCCCATTGCTTTTGCTATTATGAAATGTTCGCCCCATTAGTTTAGCGATTTTAAGAACATTCACCCCATATTAAGACCTTTCGTGCAATTCAGGTGTCGATTTTATCCTGGCGAGCGATAGCGAGCCTGTAATTTAAGAGGAACCGGCTTTCAGCCGGGACATTTTTCTACCGAAAAATGTACAAATTTATCTTGAAAGAGGGTCTAGGGGGTGTAATTTTAAGATTGATGGAATTCTAGGGAACGAACTAAAAACCTCCCCTTAACCCTTTGACGCCCACAGATTCATGATAGCTGCATATCGTCAAATGTTGGACACAATTCAATTAATAATGTATAGTAATTACAAGGAACCAGAGAGAGAGAGAGAGAGAGAGCTATCATCATTCAATATTGTTATCTATTGCCAGATGCCTCACTCTCCTCGGGGGTGGCCATATTATAATTATCTTAAGGGGAGGTTTTTAGTTGATTCCCTAGACTTAATCAAGCTTAAAGTTACTCCCCCTTTCAAGAAAAATTTGTAAATTTTTCGGTAGAAAAATTTCCCGGCCGAAGGCCGGTTCCCCTTAAATTACAGGCTCGCTATCGCTCGCCAGGAAAAAATCGACACCTAAATGGCACGAATGGTCTTAAAATTGACAGAAATGGGGCGAGGGTTCTTAAAATCATCAAAATAATGGGGCGAACGTCTTAAAATTAGAAAAGCAATGGGGCTAAACATGAGGGAGAAAGAGGTTCAGCAAAAAATCCTCCAGGTGGATATCTCCCCTTAAGTAATCTGAAGCAGTGTCACACGAACAAATACAACATGACCCAACAAAATAAACACACTGATAAGTCATTAAGCCACTGGGGAGTATATTCTTGTTTTGTATTTTCAAAATATATATCAAATTAATTCAATTGTCGGAATTGTAATAACAGTATAATGCAGACTAGCACATTAGTTGCCAAATATAAATTGTCACGGGAACAACCTTCATAAAGTGTGTTGATGAAAAGCTTTACCTTGGTATAAAAGACACAATAACAATAAAGGTGATCGAAGATAATGTATGTCAACATTAATGACCCTGACTGTAAAGTTGGTTAATAATTATAGTCTTTATATATTCCAGCTGCCGGTAAATTACCATGACTTCATTTTGATCACTAAGCTATTACGAATAATTGGTGGTGAACAAATGGTACTAGTGACATATGTTGTTCATTATGAAAACTTGAAATAAATACAATGTCTAGAGATAGCAGTTTCATGTTTGTCCATTAAATATCGAAGAATAAGTTGCTAAGCGAATCAATTTACCAACAGGTGAAATAATACCGACTATCGTTTATAACACACCACCAAGCACTTTTTACTAAGATAATATTGAATGAAAAGGTAGAGTCCCGGTACTTTATTTTGTCATAGCACTTATTGTGAGCGAACCTCTCAAATATATGTTCTACATTTATGGACCTCACTTACATCTGGTAGATATTACTACAGTGCAGATAAGCATAACATTATCTGTGACATGACTTACTTGGTCAACTGTACTTCCTCGAGACCACCATTGAAATTATTTGCGGTTATGACAGACGTGATCAGTCGGTGCATTGTAATAAGTGTCAGCTGATCAAAACGCAGGCATGCAGCTGAGAAGAGAAAGTAACAGACAGATACATACATACATACATACATACATGCATACTTACATACATACAGATTGATTGCAATTCCGATAGAATACAAAGCTAGAGGGAATAAGTGGATAATTAACCCCTTAAGGAATATGACAAGTGTTGACAGTTTATTCTGGCTATTAGTAGACGATTTTATTCAGAATAGGAAGGGTATATGGAAGTCAGAGGGTTAATTGAGATATTATTTACCTTTTTGATGGTCACAGATACTTCCTAAGTTGTATAAAATCGTCTAATGATAACCAGAATAAACTGTGGAAGTGCGTCATAATCCTCAAAGAGTTAAGTATGTATAGTTCTTGACTAGTAAACTATGACATCTACATTCGAATCCTAATATATTCATGGTAAATAATGCAGAGATCTTATTAATGAAGGGTCAGTGGGAGCCAAGTAGGCTAGAGATCGTGACATCTAACCTCATAAAACTCAAAGAGTACTTTCAAAAATCGACCTGAACCTTCTATTATGAGGGAAGAATCGACCAGGGAATAGGTGTGGAAAATTGCATCCCGTTTATTCGAACCCTTTTAAGGTATACGAGGTTAAGGATGGGGGAGGGAGGGGAGAATAGTTTCCTCCCTATACCTCTATCTAAGGTAAGCACAAAGAAAAAAAAAAAATTGTTTTGAAACAAATGTGTACTTGTCCTGGACGATGGCCGGTTCCTCCTAAAGTACAGATTCGCTAATGACATCAAGTGGCAAGAAAGGTAATATTGGCAAAGGAATGGGGCAAAAGGTTTTACAATTGCCAAAATAATGGGGCGAACGTCTTAACATTGCAAAACTAATAGGGCTAAACGTGAGGGAGAGTTGGTACAGGAAAAATATATATATAAATCAGTCCTGATCATCCTAGGCAGCATACGGGAGGTACTGGTACACTAGGTATAGTCACTCCTAAATATTTGTGCACTTCGAATATTTGTCATTATAAACAGTTTAATATAACCGTCGGTTGTAATTAATGGACACAAATAGCTGTTAATTAATGGACATATTAGGTATTAATTAATTCTGCGCTTATTTGAATAATTATGAACATACGTCTATCTATCTCTTGACAGACGCCATGATCCCCGAATGAGCCACTAATGAATCGCCTCCACGCACCTCTGTCCTCAGTCAGCCGGCATATCCCTCTTTGTACCCAACACCACTTTTACTCGTATACCTCTCAACTCCATCCTTCCACCTCACGCTCGGTCTGCTTCTTCCTCTCTGCCCTTCCACCTCACTCTCGTATACTCTTTTAGTCATTCGTTCGCTCCCCATGACCGAACCATCTCAAGCTGTTCCTTTTCACACCTACCAGCACATCCACATCCGCACCGCAATGCTTCCCGATTCGTCTGTCTATCCCTCCATGTAAGTCCACACACACTTCTCAAGTAACTCATTTCCAACCCTCTCACTTTTGATTTATGTCTCTCCAACAACGTCCATGCTTCACTCCCATATGTCAATGTTGGTATTACCACACACTATCATGCAATGACTATATTACTGCTTTCAGTGTTCCTACAACCCTCTTCCCCTGTTGCACCCTCTCCCGCACTTCATCCTCCATACTCTCATCTTTACTCATTCCACTGCCTAAATACTTAAATGAGCTGACATTCTCCATAACCTTACCATTCAAACTCACCTCACACTCTGTGACTTCACCCCTGTCAACGACTATAACCTTACTTCACCCCTGTCAACGACTATAACCTTACTTCACCCCTGCCAACGACCATAACCTTACTTCACCCCTGTCAACGACTATAACCTTACTTCACCCCTGTCAACGACTATAACCTTACTTCACCCCTGTCAACGACTATAACCTTACTTCACCCCTGCCAACGACTATAACCTTACTTCACCCCTGTCAACGACTATAACCTTACTTCACCCCTGTCAACGACTATAACCTTACTTCACCCCTGCCAACGACTATAACCTTACTTCACCCCTGCCAACGACTATAACCTTACTTCACCCCTGCCAACGACTATAACCTTACTTCACCCCTGCCAATGACTATAACCTTACTTCACCCCTGCCAACGACTATAACCTTACTTCACCCCTGCCAACGACTATAACCTTACTTCACCCCTGCCAACGACTATAACCTTACTTCACCCCTGCCAACGACTATAACCTTACTTCACCCCTGCCAACGACTATAACCTTACTTCACCCCTGTCAACGACTATAACCTTACTTCACCCCTGTCAACGACTATAACCTTACTTCACCCCTGCCAACGACTATAACCTTACTTCACCCCTGTCAACGACTATAACCTTACTTCACCCCTGCCAACGACTATAACCTTACTTCACCCCTGTCAACGACTATAACCTTACTTCACCCCTGCCAACGACTATAACCTTACTTCACCCCTGCCAACGACTATAACCTTACTTCACCCCTGTCAACGACTATAACCTTACTTCACCCCTGCCAACGACTATAACCTTACTTCACCCCTGCCAACGACTATAACCTTACTTCACCCCTGCCAACGACTATAACCTTACTTCACCCCTGTCAACGACTATAACCTTACTTCACCCCTGTCAACGACTATAACCTTACTTCACCCCTGCCAACGACTATAACCTTACTTCACCCCTGCCAACGACTATAACCTTACTTCACCCCTGCCAACGACTATAACCTTACTTCACCCCTGTCAACGACTATAACCTTACTTCACCCCTGTCAACGACTATAACCTTACTTCACCCCTGTCAACGACTATAACCTTACTTCACCCCTGCCAACGACTATAACCTTACTTCACCCCTGTCAACGACTATAACCTTACTTCACCCCTGTCAACGACTATAACCTTACTTCACCCCTGTCAACGACTATAACCTTACTTCACCCCTGTCAACGACTATAACCTTACTTCACCCCTGTCAACGACTATAACCTTACTTCACCCCTGTCAACGACTATAACCTTACTTCACCCCTGTCAACGACTATAACCTTACTTCACCCCTGTCAACGACTATAACCTTACTTCACCCCTGTCAACGACTATAACCTTACTTCACCCCTGTCAACGACTATAACCTTACTTCACCCCTGTCAACGACTATAACCTTACTTCACCCCTGTCAACGACTATAACCTTACTCTTCCCCACATTTACCTTCAGGTTCCGTTTCTCACACGCAGTTCCAAACATATTTACCAGGCTCTGCAACTTCCATTCATTAGCACTCAACAGAACTGTATCATCAGCAAACAGCAGCCCAGGCAACTGCTACTCAACCCCTTCCCTTATCAGCGGTACACCAACATCCACTACTCTTCCTTGTACGTTTTTCATGACTCCATATATTGAACAACCATGGGGACATCCCACGCCCTTGCTTTAACCAAACATTCAGATCAAAGAACTCTGTTCATTCTCCACACACACTGCCACCTTTGCACCCTCATACATGCTCTTCACTGCTTTCAGTAACTTATCAACTACTCCATAATTATATTCTCAATACTTTTCACAAACCATGTACGTGGTCTACGATATATACGAGCCTGTAATTCAGATACTGTCATCCAATTAGCAAGATCCAGAATTAAAGTGTCTCCGGTCTTGGCTAAATAGTACTGATACTGAAATAGTGTACACAATTCTTTCACAGAGGAAGCAAGTTTGAAATTTCGAATCTTGGCATATGTAATTTTTAGTTGAAGTCACACGATATAAGTGGTGTCTTTGATTTAAGTTTGTATGTAATATGAAATTCATTACAAAGACACAGCTAATATTTGTGGTAAATTGTATGAGTGTACTGATTGCATATAATTTACATACTAATTCAAAATATACACAAGAAAGTTTGGCCTAGTTCCCCTATGATGATGAAATTTCAGAGTTGACTAGAAAATGATGGGCGGGGAGTAGCTTGCGTGAGGGAAATTCATGACATTGATTGTGTGTTTTTTTCTTTACTTGATCTCTCTCTCTTTCTCTGTCTGTCTGTCTGTCTCTCTCTCTCTCTCTCTCTCTCTCTCTCTCTCTCTCTCTCTCTCTCTCTCTCTCTCTCTCTCTCTCTCTCTCTCTCTCTCTCTCATGTTATTGGCGATGTCACTCTGTCGGTATCATTCTATCATGATACGAAAGGTGAGACAAGCAATCAAATTTACCCTGGAATACTGCTTAGCCACAAAGATTTACAACACAGGTTCTCATTAACGTCTGACTGAGACGGAACACCAATGGGATAGAGCTTGTTTAACGCACTCTATCGGCTTTGTCACTGAAGGCTAGTCAGGACTTCGCGCTACTATCACGTTTACAATGGCGATATCCGAATTTGAAGGCTTGGGTGACTTGGACGTACGTGCCATTCCAACTTGTACCTGACCACCAACCCCATTCGTGCCATTTAGGTGTCGATTTTTTCCTGGCGAGCGATGGCAAGCCTGTAATTTATGGGGAACCGGCCTTTCGCCGGGAAATTTTTCTACCGAAAAATTTACAAATTTATCTTGAAAGGGGGTCTAGGGGGAGTAATTTTAAGCTTGATGGAAGTCTAGGAAACATACTATAAACCTCCCCTTAATGTCTAGGAAACACACTATAAACCTCCCCTTAATGTCTAGGAAACACACTATAAACCTCCCCTTAATGTCTAGGAAACACACTATAAACCTCCCCTTAATGTCTAGGAAACACACTATAAACCTCCCCTTAATGTCTAGGAAACACACTATAAACCTCCCCTTAATGTCTAGGAAAACACACTATAAACCTCCCCTTAATGTCTAGGAAACACACTATAAACCTCCCTTAATGTCTAGGAAACACACTATAAACCTCCCCTTAATGTCTAGGAAACACACTATAAACCTCCCCTTAATGTCTAGGAAACACACTATAAACCTCCCCTTAATGTCTAGGAAACACACTATAAACCTCCCCTTAATGTCTAGGAAACACACTATAAACCTCCCCTTAATGTCTAGGAAACACACTATAAACCTCCCCTTAATGTCTAGGAAACACACTATAAACCTCCCCTTAATGTCTAGGAAACACACTATAAACCTCCCCTTAATGTCTAGGAAACACACTATAAACCTCCCTTAATGTCTAGGAAACACACTATAAACCTCCCCTTAATGTCTAGGAAACACACTATAAACCTCCCCTTAATGTCTAGGAAACACACTATAAACCTCCCCTTAATGTCTAGGAAACACACTATAAACCTCCCCTTAATGTCTAGGAAACACACTATAAACCTCCCCTTAATGTCTAGGAAACACACTATAAACCTCCCCTTAATGTCTAGGAAACACACTATAAACCTCCCCTTAATGTTGTATATCATGATTAAAAAAAGTTGGAAGAGGTTATGTTTTGCCTCCGTTTGTCATTGTGTCTGTCTGTCCGTTTACCTGTGTGTTTGTGTGTCTGTTAACAAGCTATCTAAAAACATTACGAACCGATTTTCACGAAACTTGGTGGACAGATAGGTTATGTGCCAAGTATAAAGTGATTCAATTAAGGAGGCGATCGGAAGAGTGCATACCTCCACTAGCGTAGACGGCTCACAAACTTAGGAACCGATGTTCACGAAATTTGGTGGTCAGATATTATAATATGCAGCGAGGAACAAGTGGTTTAATTTAGGTGATCTATAGAGTACATACTTCTGCCAACGTAGGCGGAGGTATGCGCTCTCCCGAGTCCCTTTCTAGTTTGATCTACTGTACTTAAACTAAATTTTGGTCTGTTGAATTTTCATAAAATGTTGCGTACTAACTAGACGACAGCGTAACAGTTGGTCGGTCTAACTTACGTCACATGCCAACCTGATCCACTCACCAACAGCTGTCACCAACCAGTGCTTGCCCGTATCATTCTTATAAGAGAAAATGTCTAATCTGAAAACATTCGTGGATATTCTCACTCACTGTCATAGTCTGCGTCAATGATTCATATGCTCATTCAGTACAACGACGTAATTGTGGTTATATGATAGCTAAAGATAGACGATTTTTATTTAACTCTTGACTTTATCTGAGCTAGGTTAATAAAAAAAATAATAATAATTTAACCCTTTCAATTCAGCAGCAACTTATTCCATTTGACCCACCCAAAAACAACTTCGTTCAGTTTAGGAAAATACTCATATCCAAAGCATTAACGCATTTGTTTATACTCATATCCAAAGCATTAACGCATTTGTTTATACTCGTATCCAAAGCATTAACGCATTTGTTTATACTCATATCCAAAGCATTAACGCATTTGTTTATACTCATATCCAAAGCATTAACGCTTTTGTTTATATACCGGTACCTTATCCCATTTAGGCCCTATACACTTTAAGGGGAGGTCTCCACTTGAGGGATTTTTTTCTTGACCCCTTTCTCTCTCATGTTTAGCCCCATTGCTTTTGAGATTTTAAGACGTTTGCCCCATTAGTTTAGCGATTTTAAGAACTTTCACCCCATATTAAGACCTTTCGTGCCATTCAGGTGTCGATTTTATCCTGGCGAGCGATAGCGAGCCTGTAATTTAAGATGAACCGGCCTTCGGCCGGGACATTTTTCTACCGAAAAATGTACAAATTTATCTTGAAAGGGACTCAAGGGGGTGTAATTTTAAGCTTGACGGAGGTCTAGGGAACAAAGTAAATACCTCCCCTTAAACTCTTCTATTGTATATTATCACCAGAACTCGATGTTCTCTTCATATTTTTCTTAGACTGTAAAGCTCAGACAATTTTCCCCAAGAAGCAAATTCTTCAGTCTGCAGATACTGTATGTCGCTGTTATTACAAAACATTAACTCCTTCAGTCAGATTACGATTTATGGGTTGCCGTATCAATGCTGCTGACAGACGATTTATGGGTTGCCGTATCAATGCTGCTGCCAGACGATTTATGGGTTGCCGTATCAATGCTGCTGCCAGACGATTTATGGGTTGCCGTATCAATGCTGCTGCCAGACGATTTATGGGTTGCCGTATCAATGCTGCTGCCAGACGATTTATGGGTTGCCGTATCAATGCTGCTGCCAGACGATTTATGGGTTGCCGTATCAATGCTGCTGCCAGACGATTTATGGGTTGCCGTATCAATGCTGCTGCCAGACGATTTATGGGTTGCCGTATCAATGCTGCTGCCAGACGATTTATGGGTTGCCGTATCAATGCTGCTGCCAGACGATTTATGGGTTGCCGTATCAATGCTGCTGCCAGACGATTTATGGGTTGCCGTATCAATGCTGCTGCCAGACGATTTATGTGTTGCCGTATCAATGCTGCTGCCAGACGATTTATGTGTTGCCTTATCAATGCTGCTGCCAGACGATTTATGTGTTGCCTTATCATTGCTGCTGCCAGACGATTTATGTGTTGCCTTATCAATGCTGCTGCCAGACGATTTATGTGTTGCCTTATCAATGCTGCTGCCAGACGATTTATGTGTTGCCTTATCAATGCTGCTGCCAGACGATTTATGTGTTGCCTTATCAATGCTGCTGCCAGACGATTTATGTGTTGCCTTATCAATGCTGCTGACAGACGATTTATGTGTTGCCTTATCAATGCTGCTGCCAGACGATTTATGTGTTGCCTTATCAATGCTGCTGCCAGACGATTTATGTGTTGCCTTATCAATGCTGCTGCCAGACGATTTATGTGTTGCCTTATCAATGCTGCTGACGGACGATTTATGTGTTGCCTTATCAATGCTGCTGACAGACGATTTATGTGTTGCCTTATCAATGCTGTTGCCAGACGATTTATGTGTTGCCTTATCATTGCTGCTGCCAGACGATTTATGTGTTGCCTTATCAATGCTGCTGCCAGACGATTTATGTGTTGCCTTATCAATGCTGTTGCCAGACGATTTATGTGTTGCCTTATCAATGCTGCTGCCAGACGATTTATGTGTTGCCTTATCATTGCTGCTGCCAGACGATTTATGTGTTGCCTTATCAATGCTGCTGACAGACGATTTATGTGTTGCCTTATCAATGCTGCTGACAGACGATTTATGTGTTGCCTTATCAATGCTGCTGCCAGACGATTTATGTGTTGCCTTATCAATGCTGTTGCCAGACGATTTATGTGTTGCCTTATCAATGCTGCTGCCAGACGATTTATGTGTTGCCTTATCAATGCTGCTGCCAGACGATTTATGTGTTGCCTTATCATTGCTGCTGCCAGACGATTTATGTGTTGCCTTATCAATGCTGCTGCCAGACGATTTATGTGTTGCCTTATCAATGCTGCTGCCAGACGATTTATGTGTTGCCTTATCAATGCTGCTGCCAGACGATTTATGTGTTGCCTTATCAATGCTGCTGACAGACGATTTATGTGTTGCCGTATCAATGCTGCTGCCAGACGATTTACTCGGCGTTGGAAAGACCACTTGGAATCAAAGAGTTACCTATACCTCACTTAGCCCTTTAAGGGGAGGTTTTTAGTGAGTTCGCTAGATTTCCATCAAGCTTAACATTACAGCCCCTAGACCCCGTTTCAAGATAAATTTGTACATTTTTCGGTAGAGAAATGTCCCGGCCGAAGGCCGGTTCCTCTTAAATTACAGGCTCGCTATCGCTCGCCAGGAAAAAATTGACACCTAAATGGCACGAAAAGTCTTAAAATTGACAGAAATGGGGCAAAAGTTCTTAAAATCGCCAAACTAATGGGGCGAACGTCTTATAATATCAAAAGCAATGGGGCTAACCATGAGGGAGAAAGGGGCCCAGAAAAAAACCCTCAAGTGGAAATCTCCCCTTAACTCTGATCTGTCTTTCTAATGGTGAATAACATCAGTAATCAGACAAAAATAACTACATTGGCGTCATCTGAATTCGAGCTACATAAATTAATGAACGAACCTTTGAAATTAATGAACGAACCTTTGAAATTAATGAACGAACCTTTGAAATTAATGAACGAACCTTTGAAATTAATGAACGAACCTTGAAATGAATGAACGAACCTTTGAAATTAATGAACGAACCTTTGAAATGAATGAACGAACCTTTGAAATCTTAATGTCTTCATTTGACCTTACTATAATCAATTTCATTTCAACTGACGGTAAATTGAATCCCTTAGCAGCTAATTTATCGATACTTAATGGAAAAATATGAAACTAATATGTCTCTGCATCATCATATGGAGACCAAGATATGAAACTACCATGTCTCTGCATCATCATATGGAGACCAAGATATGAAACTACCATGTCTCTGCATCATCATATGGAGACCAAGATATGAAACTACCATGTCTCTGCATCATCATATGGAGACCAAGATATGAAACTACCATGTCTCTGCATCATCATATGGAGACCAAGATATGAAACTACCATGTCTCTGCATCATCATATGGAGACCAAGATATGAAACTACCATGTCTCTGCATCATCATATGGAGACCAAGATATGAAACTACCATGTCTCTGCCTCATCATATGGAGACCAAAATATGAAACTACCATGTCTCTGCATCATCATATGGAGACCAAGTTTATATAATTAGCACCATTTCCACTACAAAATCGTCATACTAACATGAGAAATATTGATCGGAACTTTGCAATTTACCTTCAGTTGCAAAGAAACAGAGTATAGATGGTGGCACTTAAGGGGAGGAAGACCGTTTTTCTGGACCCCCTTCTCCCTAAAGTTTAGCCCCACTAGTTTTGAGATTATAAGACGTTCGGCCCCTTAGTTTGGCGATTTTAACACCTTTTGCCCCATTTCGTTGCCAATTTCCTGTCGATTATTTTCCTGGCGAGCGATAGCAAGCCTGCAATTGTGTGAGGAGTCGGCCTTCGGTCGGGACATTTTTCTACCGACAAATGTAAAAATTTATCTTGAAGGGGGGTCTAGGGGGTGTTTTGTCTAAGCTTGATGGAGGTCTAGGGAGGAAACTAAAAAAAATATATGGATAAATTAATAAATAGACCAAACAAACAGCCAGTCTCCCCGTAATGCAAACACGCCATATGGTGCTTGGTGAGTGTTGCCATACTATCACAATATTTAGCTTTGCAAGTGGAAGGCTTAAGCTGGTATCACACGAGCGCTTTTTCACTCAACATTTATCCTCATCACTGGTCTGGCAACTTATGAGGGCAACATTAAATATTTTTCTGTTACCCAAATTCATCTATCATCAGTCTAGTTTCCCGATACAAGTGGAAAATAATCCAGAAATGTTGATAGAAAATGTTGATAATCGAATGTTGACTATAAAAGCTCTAGTGTGATACCGGCTTTACTGTCTTGATCTGCTGTCGATGTATTCATAAACTCAGGTGTAGTGCTCTAGTTCAACAAATAGTATTTATCTAGAACACTAAATAAACTTCAGGTTCTGTGATAAATCTTCAATATTGGAGCATAATTGTATGTTTTAAGGGGGTACTGATTGCATGTTTTAAGGGGGTACTGATTGTATGTTTTAAGGGGGTACTGATTGTATGTTTTAAGGGGGTACTGATTGTATGTTTTAAGGGGGTACTGATTGTATGTTTTAAGGGGGTACTGATTGTATGTTTTAAGGGGGTACTGATTGTATGTTTTAAGGGGGTACTGATTGTATGTTTTAAGGGGGTACTGATTGAATGTTTTAAGGGGGTACTGATTGTATGTTTTAAGGGGGTACTGATTGTATGTTTTAAGGGGGTACTGATTGTATATACCTGTTAAGGGGTTACTGAGTGTATGTTTTAAGGGGGTACTGATTATATGTTTTAATGGGGGTACTGATTGAATGTTTTAAGGGGTTACTGATTATATGTTTTAAGGGGGTACTGATTATATGTTTTAATGGGGTACTGATTGAAGGGGGGACTGATTGTATGTTTTAAGGGGGTACTGATTGTATGTTTTAAGGGGTTTGTATGTTTTAAGGGGGTGCTGATTGAATTTGTTAAGGGGGTACTGACTGTATGTTTTAAGGGGTACTGATTGTATGTTTTAAGGGGGTACTGATTGTATGTTTTAAGGGGGTACTGATTGTATGTTTTAAGGGGGTACTGATTGTATGTTTTAAGGGGGTACTGATTGTATGTTTTAAGGGGGTACTGATGTATGTTTTAAGGGGGTACTGATTGTATGTTTTAAGGGGGTACTGATTGAATGTTTTAAGGGGGTACTGATTGTATGTTTTAAGGGGGTACTGATTGTATGTTTTAAGGGGGTACTGATTGTATGTTTTAAGGGGGTACTGATTGTATGTTTTAAGGGGGTACTGATTGTATGTTTTAAGGGGGTACTGATTGTATGTTTTAAGGGGGTACTGATTATATGTTTTAAGGGGGTACTGATTGAATGTTTTAAGGGGGTACTAATTGTATGTTTTAAGGGGGTACTGATTGTATGTTTTAAGGGGGTACTGATTGTATGTTTTAAGGGGGTACTGATTGTATGTTTTAAGGGGGTACTGATTGAATGTTTTAAGGGGGTACTGATTGTATGTTTTAAGGGGGTACTGCTTGGTTTTTGGTCTATGTATATATTTATTTATTTATTTTCGAGTTTCCTCGCTAGACCTCCATCAAGCTTAAAATATCATCCCCTAGACCCTCTTTCAAGATAAATTTGTACATTTTTCGGTAGAAAAATGTCCCGGCCGAAGGCCGATTCCTTCTAAAACTACAGGCTCGCTATCGCTCGCCAGGAAAAAATCGACAGCTAAATGGCACGAAAGGTCTTCACATTGACGAAAAATGGGGCGAAAGGTCTTAAAATCGACAAACTAACGGCACGAAAATCTTAAAACCTCCAAACGAATATGGTAAACATGAGGGAGAAGGGGGTGTATAAAAAGCGAGTACTATTCCCCTTAACGGGTTATAGTGTACCAGGGTCGTGAGTGTTATCGTCCGCCATCACCTGGTAGTTGAAGGGGGTTTAAGGGGGGTCACCGGCTTTTGTTCTCTCCGTTTCTCTCTTTCCTTGGTTTGTATCCATTGGGCCACATTCAGCCAACTGTTTGAAGACGTGTATCCCCATCCAAGTGTCGATTTTTTCCTGGCGAGCGATAGCGAGCCAGCAATTTATTGATAAATCCGGCTTCGCCGGAGAAATTTTTCTATCGAAAAATGTACAAATTCAGCTTGCTGTTAAAACAAAAATACAAATATGCTGGCTCGCTACCGCTCGCCAGGAAAATATTGACACCTGGATGGGGGTAAGCGTCTTAAAACAGTAGGCTGAATGGGGCCGAATGGATAAAAGCCGAAGGGTGAGGGAGAGAAAAAGAAAACAAAGCGAGGTGGACCCCTTTAACAGCTGTGGTAATGAGGCTACAGTCTCACTCCACCCGGGTTGCTGCTATACAACGTCCGCAGACAAATATACTATTATGTAACCAAGCAAAAACAAATGCTCCACTGGCTGACTATAGTATATTTATTTTTACCAGGCCAACAATCTTGTCATGAACCTCTATAACTCAAAAAGGACAACAGTAATCGAGCTAATATATCCACCATTTGGGAAGAGCTGGTGTTCCCCAGGGATCAGTTTTGGCCCCAACTCTGTTCCTCATTCATATCAATGATCTCATATCTACCACTCATAATCCAATACATTCCTACGCAGATGACTCAACACTCCACAGTTCCGTCACATTTACCAATTCTTTCACCCAACCCGATCTTATAAATTCAAAAATAAACACTGCAATTTCTCTGAACCAGGACCTTTCTAGAATTAATGAATGGGGACAAAAGAATCTAGTTTCCTTTAATGCACAGAAAACCAAGTACATTCAATTTTCTAACCGACAGAATCTCACTGACTCCCATATATCTTTTAATGATGTAAATATTCCCACTTCCCCTAGTATTGACATTCTCGGTGTAACATTAACTACTAACTTGAGCTGGACACATTATGTTAGAAGCATTGCTAAGAATGTCTCTAAAAAACTGGGACTCCTGTACAGAGTTCGAGAATTCTTCACTGACGAGCAGTTGGCCGTAATATATAAAAGTCATGTGCGTTCTCAGATGGATTACTGTTCACCTCTATGGGGTGGAAGTGGAGTGGTTGCGTTGAGGCAGTTGGACAAAATTCAAAATAAAGCTATTAGACTAATAAATAACCCTGCAATCACACAGGACCTTCCTACATTATCCATACGAAGAAACGTTGCATCCCTTGCATTATTCTACAGATATTTTCACAGCAATTGTTCCGAGGAACTTGCTTCAATTGTGCCGCCTCTCCACATCTTTCCCCGTAGAACTAGGGCAGCTGAGAGCCCCATGAATTTACTCTTTCTCCTCCACAATGCAGAACTTCTGCGTATCAAATTAATTTATCCCTAGAACTACTACTCTTTGGAATTCACTTCCCTCGAGTTGCTTTCCACAAACTTACAATCTACAAAAGTTTAAATCCAGTTGTTACAAACATTTTATGAATGGAGGATGCCTTTAGGCACATGGACCTTTTTGTTTTATCTGTGATTTTCCTTCCTCCGTTCATTGTCTCTTAAAAAAAAAAAAAAAAAAAAGACAATCAGGGAATAAGTGTGCTTATATACAGCCTATTTGCTCTAGCCCATTAGGAGTCTGGCTTTCTTACAATTTTGATATACCCTGAGTGATTTATTTGTTGGTCACTCTTCATCTTAATGTAAAAATCTTAGAATATCACATTTGGTCTATGCATATATCGTCCACACATATGATGTGTTAGGTTACATTTGTTTGCTAACTTATTTCACAGGTTCGTGGAAATAACTCTGACACTACAAAACTATTATATTAAAATTGATTGGTTTGTCCTTGCTTATTTAATGGCTAAATCGCTAAAGTCATGTGCATTATTTCGAATATTCATGTTACAGTAGCAGTTATACTCAGTTTATTTACCAAATGTTCTCAACCCATTCAGTACCGGTGAAATTCTTTGCATTATATCCTGTCTACTATTAGGCGATTTTAATCAGTCTAGGAAGAACGTCTACCAATTGTAAGGCTACATAATAAATAAATGTATCCTTTTACCTACCATATAGCCTTCCCAAGCTGCTCAAAATCGTCTAAATGCAGCTAGAATAAAATATAAATACGTCACCGGTACAGAAGGGGTTTATGGAGCATGCAGTATTGTCCACGACCTTGGGAATGATGACACTGAATAGCAAGTCACGTGGGCTCGCAAACAAATATAGCGTATTAGCATGTCAAATGTGTGGAGGTTATATTGATAAAACAAATAATCACAGCCACGAAACGACAATCCCCCTAAAATCATCGATTGATAAACAAATAAACCAATGTTACTGTATTTTAACACTACAAAGCGTAAGTACAAGATATTATAAATATGGTGTTACTGCTATAATACAGTTACTCGGCCGAATTGGAGTGCGAGTTACGTCCTATTAATATAATTTCGGTTACAAATTACACAATTATAATCAGCTTCGGAAGATTTGTGTGACTCAGAAGGTTAATTGAAAAATTGTATACCCTTTTATTTCCCAAAAGTGCTTCCTAATCTGAATTAAATCGTCAAATGATAGCCAGCATAAAATTATAAAGACGCCATCCTTGCTGCAAAGGCTAACGCTTGTATTCTTTAACGATTCTTTCCCTTCGTAACAAACGAATACTGTGAGTTTTGCGGAGAGGTACACGGATTAGCATTATCATTTGTGAAGGCAACTTCATGTTTCGTTCTCTTGTCCTTCTTTGGCACTGCAAAAGGAGTCTTTTTTGTAGGAATAAAAGCGTGTATTTTACGAATTTACATGACTTCCCTTTGCCTATTACTCTAACCCTATTGGATGGGCTCCAAAAAGCCCTATTTTAAGGATCACTAATTCAAGTGTCTCATTTAATTGTTAACCAATCATATGAGTGCAGCTTCCCTAGTTATATAGTGGCTGCTAATAATGTGTTCACCTGGTTTACTCATTTTCACTTGATACAGAGTTAGCGACTACAAATGCCTATTTGATTTGGTGCATAGAATTATATAAATTTACATTTTTGTCAATCACTAGAACAGATGGGCAGAATTAATCCAGCGTTCGAGGAATTTCAGCTTCTATGAAAACTAATATAGGTAATGTACCGTACTTATGCGTACTCCAGACCGATAATATAGGTAATGTACCGTACCTATGCGTACTCCAGACCGATAATATAGGTAATGTACCGTACCTATGCGTACTCCAGACCGATAATATAGGTAATGTACCATACCTATGCGTACTCCAGACCGATAATATAGGTAATGTACCGTACCTATGCGTACTCCAGACCGATAATATAGCTAATGTACCGTACCTATGCGTACTCCAGACCGATAATATAGGTAATGTACCGTACCTATGCGTACTCCAGACCGATAATATAGGTAATGTACCGTACCTATGCGTACTCCAGACCGATAATATAGGTAATGTACCATACCTATGCGTACTCCAGACCGATAATATAGCTAATGTACCGTACCTATGCGTACTCCAGACCGATAATATAGGTAATGTACCGTACCTATGCGTACTCCAGACCGATATCGAATTTGTACAGCTAATTTGAGTTCCTATCAAATTTAATCATCTCCATTCTCTTAAGAAGAAAATAAAGTGGATGATATATTAACACTTATGATAATGATGATAGCAACGGCGATGGTATTATTAATATTAAAGAAATTGAGGATGAATAATGATGAAAATATTGATAACGATGTTACGTTCAGTGCACACAATTGACACTTTTCAAATATTATTCCGTCTAACTATTAACTCTTTAGTCACTCTGAACATTTCAACTCCTCCGAATCCTCGCACCAACTGTTTGATTCATGCTGTGCACTACTTGATACCTAGAAAGTTAAACTACAACAACAACAACAACGTTGACCATTCATAGGCCTTCATCTTCGAAATAAGCATTACAAAATAATATTTGAAGAAACTAGTGGGCTAATAATACGTTGTCAACTAAATTCACATATATTTTAGAACTCTTACCATACAAGTGACTTCATCTCAACCCATCCGAATACTCTCACCGACCGTTTTCACGCTTCAACTTACTTGACAGCTAGCGAGTAATGTTATAATTTAAAGATAATAACGACACATTGGAGGCATGCGACACACGGTTATTACCAGACAATAGTCCAGCCCACACCAACACCAACCCCACCCTTCGCCACTTCCGCATTCTATACCACAGGACCAGGGTTGATTTAACTGGTATTTACGTTGAAATATTACTATAAAAATAGGTGCCATGCCTACATACCATATCAAGGATAAGATACTTGCTTTATCGTATAATGTGTATGAAGGAGACAAATGTCAGGCTGCCTGTAACGAGAGTCCCCTCCAAAAACAAAAGAGTGACAGAGAGCAATATTCAAGGTACGTTGCTGTCAAACTGCCTGAACACACTAAGTTTAAATCAGTGTAAGTCATAGGATGAATCGGAGAGATACTTCATGAGCTGAAAAAATAACTTTTGCTAGAAACTCCACCTTAGATGATTCCGGTGCTATTCTTCCCTCTCCACCCCCTACTAATGCCTAATATCCTAATCTCTTCTAAAGATGTATTTTCTACCCTCTCTGAGCTTAATACTAAGAAGGCGTACGGTCCGGACGGTGTTCCCCCCGTTGTACTAAAAAAAACTGTGCTTCCGTGCTGACTCCCTGCCTAGACAAACTCTTTCGTCTCTGTCTCTCCTCTAACGTCTTACCTTCTTGCTGTAAGTTTGCTCTCATTCAACCTGTCCCAAAGAATGGTGACCGCTCTTAACCTTCCAACTATTGTCCAATTGCTCACATCTCTTGTATCTCTTAAGTTTTTAAAACTATTCTTGCTTCCAAATTTCTTAAGCATTTCTCTTCTCATAATCTACTCTCAGATTGCCAGCATGGCTTCCTTAAGGGTCACTCTACTGGTGATCTTCTTTCATATACTAACTCCTGGTCATCCTCCTTTCGGGACT
This sequence comes from Paralithodes platypus, assembly GCA_032716605.1. NCBI lineage: Eukaryota > Metazoa > Arthropoda > Malacostraca > Decapoda > Lithodidae > Paralithodes > Paralithodes platypus. The sequence continues at coordinate 8,790,585 of CM064556.1, forward strand.
TCGGCGAGACATTTTCTATTGCACTAGACATATCGAAGGCCTTCTATAGAGTCTGGCACAAATGTTTAATTTCTAAACTACCCTCTTTCGGTTTCTATCCCTCCATCTGTGCCTTTGTCTCTAATTTCCTTTCCTGCCATTCCATAGCTGTGGCTGTGGACGGCCATCACTCACTTCCTCATCCTATCAACTACAGTGTCCCTCAGGGTTCTGTCCTATCTCCCATTCTCTTTCTAGTTTCGATAAGTGATCTTCTCAACTGTACCTCCAGTGGCGATGGGCTGGTCTATCAGAGTGAGACCTGAGCGATCTCTGCCATACCCATAGATTACTCTGACTGTTCCTTTTACTTATATATTTTCTAGATCTCAAGTGACGGCGTCTCTTCCGTGGATTGACCTCCCAATCTACCAAGATTGGAAGCTAAAGCGTCACATTTTTCCCTTGCCCCTCAACTTTCTCTTCATAATTGCTGAGGGGCACAGGGCCCTGGGTGAGGCTTTGGTTTCCCGGGCGTTTCCGCACCCTCCTCAGCTCCCCGCCATGGAGTGACTTCGGTCACCCAGGCTTTATTGTGGTCGGCAGGGAGGGTTCTGTGGGGGCGCTCGTTTATGGCCTTGGCCTTACTCGGGGCCTTGGGGCTGTTCGGCCAGGCAGCTTGGGGAACAACAACAACAACAACAACAACAACTGTACCTCCAGTCCCATCCATTTATACACAGACGACTCTAACTTACACTACTCAATTGTATAGTTTTCCTGAACGCCCCAGCCAGCAATCCCTCAAAAACAAACCTAATAAAGCCATGCAACACATACATATCTTCTGATCTAACGACTATTTCCAATTGGGGCAGAACAAACCTTGTTGCCTTTAATATTTCCAAAACCCAATTTCTTCATCTTATCACCCTTCTGGAACTCCCGGAGGACTATCCCTTACACTTCAACAATACAAAAATCAATCTTTCATCTTCTCTCAATATTCTCGGTGTCTCTTTTTCTTCTGCTCTCACTTGGGAGAACCATATTACCAGTCTTGCTAAGGCAGCCTCCCAGAAACTGGGTGTGCTCAACTGCCTCAATGGGTTCTTTACCCTTGCACAGCTTCTTGCTTTGTACAGGAGCACAGTGCGTCCTTGTATTGAGTATTGTTCACAAGTGTGGGGAGGATTCTCTCACACCGCACTCCTAGACAAAGTAGAAAGGAAAGCCTTTCATATCATTAACTCCCGTCCATTCACCAACTCTCTGCAATCTCTCACTCTTCGCCTCAATGTTGCATCTCTCTCGCTATTCTATCGCTACTACAATAATCGATGTTCCTCAGAGCTCTCCCAGTGTATACCACCTCCTCCACGTAGAGTACGTAGTATCCGTCTTGCAACACAATCCCATCCCTACTCTGTGCAACTCTCTAACCCAAGAGTGAAAAGTTATTCTCAGTAATTCTTCTATTCAACAGCTGAGCTCTGGAACTCTCTCCCATAATCAGTCTTTCCCTATTCCTATGACTCAATTTGCTTCAAACTCCGTGTGTCCAGGCATTTTGGCTCAAACATCCCTTGATTTTGGCCCTGTCACTCTTTGAACTCTGGGGGAGGCACTCGATACAGGCAGTTCTGCCTTTTATCTCCCTCACTCACATAGAAAAAAAAAGGAAAAAAAGAACTCCGATGACGAAATTTCAAAATACAACGATTGTGTATTATTTTGAGTATCCGGGTCATAGAAAAACAAATGTCCTCTACCACCCACACGATTACTGGTTACTTCACCAACAAGTCGTTCCACTCACACTAGAGCCGTTTTGTATACACTTTGAGCTTGATTAGATTAATTTACGTTTAGGCTAAATTTGGATATAAGTTTCATTAGTTGAGGTGCAGTAATTTGGGTATAAGTTTCATTAGTTGAGGTGCAGTAATTTGGATATAAGTTTCATTAGTTGAGGTGCAGTAATTTGGATATAAGTTTCATTAGTTGAGGTGCAGTAATTTGGATATGTTTCATTAGTTGAGGTGCAGTAATTTGGATATGTTTCATTAGTTGAGGTGCAGTAATTTGAATATAAGTTTCATTAGTTGAGGTGCAGTAATTTGGATATGTTTCATTAGTTGAGGTGCAGTAATTTGGATATAAGTTTCATTAGTTGAGGTGCAGTAATTTGGATATAAGTTTCATTAGTTGAGGTGCAATAATTTGAATATAAGTTTCATTAGTTGAGGTGCAGTAATTTGAATATAAGTTTCATTAGTTGAGGTGCAGTAATTTGGATATAAGTTTCATTAGTTGAGGTGCAGTAATTTGGATATAAGTTTCATTAGTTGAGGTGCAGTAATTTGGATATAAGTTTCATTAGTTGAGGTGCAGTAATTTGGATATAAGTTTCATTAGTTGAGGTGCAGTAATTTGGATATAAGTTTCATTAGTTGAGGTGCAGTAATTTGGATATAAGTTTCATTAGTTGAGGTGCAGTAATTTGGGTATAAGTTTCATTAGTTGAGGTGCAGTAATTTGGATATAAGTTTCATTAGTTGAGGTGCAGTAATTTGGATATAAGTTTCATTAGTTGAGGTGCAGTAATTTGGATATAAGTTTCATTAGTTGAGGTGCAGTAATTTGGATATAAGTTTCATTAGTTGAGGTGCAGTAATTTGGATATAAGTTTCATTAGTTGAGGTGCAGTAATTTGGATATAAGTTTCATTAAGTGAGGTGCAGTAATTTGGATATAAGTTTCATTAGGTGAGGTGCAGTAATTTGGATATAAGTTTCATTAGTTGAGGTGCAGTAATTTGGATACAAGTTTCATTAGGTGAGGTGCAGTAATTTGGATATAAGTTTCATTAGTTGAGGTGCAGTAATTTGGATATAAGTTTCATTAGGTGAGGTGCAGTAATTTGGATATAAGTTTCATTAGTTGAGGTGCAGTAATTTGGATATAAGTTTCATTAGTTGAGGTGCAGTAATTTGGTTATAAGTTTCATTAGTTGAGGTGCAGTAATTTGGATATAAGTTTCATTAGTTGAGGTGCAGTAATTTGAACGTCAGTTAACCTTTTGTTAGGTGACCCTGTGTTAAGTTAGGTAGAGCTAAGGCTAGTGCAAGTCTAAGGTTAACCCCTTCAGCACCATGACTTATTTTTACCTCTGATTCTGACTTGTATTAGCAGATGTTACGCAGTTTAAGAAGGACGTGTGTTACTAAGAGGGTTTATTGAGATCGTATTTACCCATTTGAGTCGCATAGGTAGAATATAAACTAAAGAAAATCGTCTAATGGTAACCAGAATAGGAAGTCAATTACGTAATGGTGGTGAAGGGGTTAAGGGAAGATTTCCACTTGAGGGATTTTTTTCTTGACCCCTTTCTCCCTCATGTTTAGCCCCATTGCTTTTGATATTATACAACGTTTGCCCCATTAGTTTAGCGATTTTAAGAACTTTCACCCCATATTAAGACCTTTCGTGCAATTCAGGTGTCGATTTTATCCAGGCGAGCGATAGCGAGCCTGTAATTTAAGAGGAACCTGCCTTCGGCCGGGACATTTTTCTACCGAAAAATGTACAAATTTATCTTGAAAGGGACTCAAGGGGGTATAATTTTAAGCTTGATGGAGGACTAGGGAACAAACTAAATATCTCCCCTTAAGCTTTGTGTAGCAGAATGTTCTTTGAATGCAGGTGGATGACTGGTGAACGAGTGGACCACTAGCCGGCCCCACAAACACAACATCCGGCCATACACCACACCCCCTCCTCTACCCCGAACCATCATTATTATTTATACAATACAGTTAGGGTCATTTGGATATGTGGCCCCACCGCCTCTTTCCAGACTGTGTCCCTACATAATATACACAGTGCTACGTTAAGGGGAGGTATTTAGTTTCTTCCCTAGAACTCCATCAAGCTTAAAATTACACTCCCTACTAGACCCCCTTGTAAGATAAATGTGTACATTTTTCGGTAGAAAAATGTTCCGGCCGAAGGCCGGTTCTTCTCAAATTACAGGCTCGCTATCGCTCGCCAGGAAAGAATCGACACCTAAATGGCACGAAAGTTCTTAAAATCGCCAAACTAAAGGGGGCGAGTGTCTTAAAATCCAAAAAGCAATGGGGCTAAACATGAGAGAAAGGGGTCCAGAAAAAAAATCCCTTAAGTGGAAATCTCCCCTTAAGGTTCTTTATTAATTAGGAATCGTTACATGTCTACTGCATTGCCTTGGAATCAATTTGAGTTATAGCTATGGTTATTTATGGTATTATTATCATAGCTATGTTCACTATTGTACTGACAGTGATACAATGTGGTCACTTACGAAAACTTAAGGGGAGGTTTTTAGTGGGTTTCCTAGACTTCCATCAAGCTTTAAATTACACCCCCTTGACCCCCTTTCAAGATAAATTTGTACGTTTTTCGGTAGAAAAATGTCCCGGCCGAAGGCCGGTTCCTCTTAAATTACAGGCTCGCTATCGCTCGCCAGGATAAAATCGACACCTGAATTGCACGAAAGGCCTTAATATGAGGTGAAAGTTCCTAAAATCGCTAAACTAATGGGGCAAACGTTTTAGAATATCAAAAGCAATGGGGCTAAACATGAGGGAGAAAGGGGTCCAGAAAAAAAAATCCTCCAGGTGGAAATCTCCCCTTAATCTAAGCCACAGTGAGTTATCTTAACGAATACTCCGAAATGCAAATACTACGTAGAATAGTATAATTATGATGGAGACTAGCTTTAGCCTTGAAGATATTTGAAAACAAAAGATATTAACAAGTGGCATTGCAAGTACAGTGCAAACTGATCAATATCAGTTGGATACAAATAAATAAGTTTCCTCCAGTCCCAGAGTTTCCTCCAGTCCCAGAGTTTCCTCCAGTCCCAGAGTTTCCTCCAGTCCCAGAGTTTCCTCCAGTCCCAGAGTTTCCTCCAGTCCCAGAGTTTCCTCCAGTCCCAGAGTTTCCTCCAGTCCCAGAGTTTCCTCCAGTCCCAGAGTTTCTTCCAGTCCCAGAGTTTCCTCCAGTCCCAGAGTTTCCTCCAGTCCCAGAGTTTCCTCCAGTCCCAGAGTTTCCTCCAGTCCCAGAGTTTCTTCCAGTCCCAGAGTTTCCTCCAGTCCCAGAGTTTCCTCCAGTCCCAGAGTTTCCTCCAGTCCCAGAGTTTCCTCCAGTCCCAGAGTTTAATATGTACACCCAATTTGGATTTCTCGAACATAATTGAAACACTTGTAATAAAACTAACTAATTCTAACCTAGTTTTATATACACCAACGTGTTCCATTTCACCTCTTGATGTTTAAAGGTCTAGTACATTCCCATAGATAGTTCCACTTGAAGAGCCAATTTACATCCATGATATCAGAGTTCAGGCTATGTGTGACCCATTAAAGTTTTCCAGGGGAAGAGTCATTGCTCTGAAGTACAGAAACAGTGTAATGGTGACCTGGAGCTGCCATTAAGTGAGGCATTTTCATGGCCAGATGAATTCCATGTCCAACCTATTTTAATTGCCCTTACGTCAAGCATCTGGATAGGAGGGATATATATAAATGTAGTAATTCCATTTAAGTGTAACACCTCTATGGACAATAGGAACATCAGAGAACATCAGAGTATGTATGCATGTAGAGAGTAAAGCAAACGAGACGTGGTGATGCAATATTCAGTATTTTAAGCTATAGGACTGGCCAGAACATGGTTGTATTAATACACCCTGTTCTCCGGGCCGCCTCTATACTATACACAGCCACCGCCCTCCCGGAAATCAATGATGGCGGCAATTTGTGTGATGCACCTGTGATTGTGGGGCTCATACCACGCTGGTCTGGACTTTGGTCATTTTGGCACTGCAGGTTACATCACACAGGTGCAGAGTTAGTTGTTGCAACTAGGACCATTGCAAGACAAGAACATTTAATAATTGCAACTATTTACACAGTAATATTTGATTAAATAGATATGCTTTCATATTATATGTTTGTGTTGAGTGTAAGCCAAGTACAATTTGTGTTGAGTGTAAGCCAAGTACAATTTGTGTTGAGTGTAAGCCAAGTACAATTTGTGTTGAGTGTAAGCCACGTACAATTTGATGAAACGAAGGCACATGAGAAAGCTACCGTCAAGTAAATTTGAAATGGAAACAACGATCAAGTAGCTGCACTAATAATATTGGCACGGGAAGGCACCATAGACCTTATTTATTATAAGTTAAGGTAGACAGCTTAGGTGCTCTATTTTTGTTTACAATACCTTAGCCTGTACCAGACAACCATTACAATGATGAACAATAAATACAAGAGTAGGTTTTGCCATCCCGTGTGGAACGAATTACAACGAGAAAGTGGCGAAGAGGATAGATTTGTAGAGTTAAACTGGACTGAGAGAAGGAGAAAAATGCAGAAGGGTAGGAGAAAGAAAATGGGGCGGATGAAAGAAGAAGGAAGAGGAAGAAACAGAGGAGACAGAGGAAGGAGGAGGAAGAAACAGAGGAAACAGAGGAAGGGTGGATGGAAGGAGGAGGAAGAAACAGAGGAAACAGAGGAAGGGTGGATGGAAGGAGGAGGAAGGGTGGATGGAAGGAAGAGGTTAAAGATAAAGGAGATTTAAACAGTACAGCATAATTCTACTGATCTCTGTTTCCTATATAGAATCTCTAGGGTGGAGTTGTCTGGTAGCCCGGCCTTTGTTTTACCGTGTGATGATGATCCGCCTCTCGCCTTCCCTCCCTGTTCTATAGTCTATCCACTATGGTTAGGCCAAACATTTAAATAACTAACCTCCATAACTAAAACACGACTAGATTATTCAAACTAATATTCCTGCCATTTGGGAAGAGTCGGCCAGGGGATCGGTGTGAATATGTACAGCCCATTTGCTCGAACCCTTATTGAGATAGCGAGGTTAGGGGTCACGATTTCAGGCCTTATTATAATGAATGTAGTATAGCATCGATTCGTACTAGGCTAAAATGCAGTCTATCTTCATTGTGTATATGTTTATGTACTCTACGTGTGTGTGGGTGTATGTGGGTGTGTAGGTGTGTGTGGGTGTGTAGGTGTGTGTGTGTGTGTGTGTGTGTGTGTATATATATATTGACGGTATGTGCTGTTCTGTGAGACCTACACAAACTGTCAACCTGCCCACACGCCCACCTTGGGCTGTACCTTTATGAACCATACTATTATACGCATCCATTTTGATAAATATCGAAAAAACATGATAACGATTGCCTCAGTTTTTTTATATCCCAAATTATTCAGACCTTGGCTGTAAAACTTCTAAGATTCAAATGTATGTATACTTATTAATTAAGGCACCAGATTGTACAGTAAAGTTCAATATGCTTAATAGAGCAGGTATTACTGTACATGACCGAGCCTCAGATAAGTGCAAGTAACAGTCAGATCTACTTTATATACTCCTTATTTTCCTGATCTAGTTAATTCACCTTTATATCCTTCATCTGTCTAATCCCGACTAGTAATTTGCTTTTTCATCCGGCAGTTTTAATCATCATTATCGCTCACATGTCCCTTTATCCTTCCTTTGAACTTCTTCTTCACATTCGCAGCTTAATATTGTTTATCTCGAATGCCGTGAAAGCTTAAGCTGATTAACTTATATTATATTTAATTAATATGATTGCTTTTATCTTAGGAATATAGAGGTTAAGGGAAGGCAGACCGTTTGTTTGGTCTATTAATTCATTTATTCATATATTTTTTTTAGTTTTTTCCCTAGACCTCCATCAAGCTTAGAAAATCACCCCCTAGACCCCCCTTCAAGATAAATTTGTACATTTTTCAGTAGAAAAATTTCCCGGCCGAAGGCCGGTTCCTCTTAAAATTGCAGGCTCGCTGTCGCTCGCCTGGAAATAATCGACACCTAAATAGCACGGAAGGTCTTAACATTGACAACGAAATGGGGCGAAAGGTGTTAAAATCGCCAAACTAATGGGCCGGACGTCTTATAATCTCAAAACTAGTGGGGCTAAACATTAGGGAGAAGGGGGTCCAGAAAAACGGTCCGCCTCCCCTTAATATGCAAAAGTGTTGGCCTACTTACTAGGAACAGATATTATAGTACTCCTATTGCAAGTTTTTGTGTATAACTAAATGTATTTTGATATAATTATTTCCTGTGTTCATAGTGATTTATAATGTAGGTGCAGAAGGTTGGTAGTAGTTATATTGTTATAACACACTAACAAGTGCCAACAACATTTATCATTTATCCATTTACTTCGACATCAAGTATACAGTTCACAGTTTTTCATTAATTTATGGTTGTCCACGAACTTTTAAATCTGACTGACTGCATAGTAATGAACGAACACCACAATATTTCCTATAATGTGTTATGCTTACTTAAGAACAAACATTGACTAAATGTAATGAGATATTATAACACCAATCACCCTAACCATTTTTAACTTTAGTACGAAAGCATACTTTATCTTACCTATACCTTAATTGAGATCACGAATAGTAATGTATAATAGATTATTATATTGGTATAAAAGTAGCCAACTATACTGAATTTGAATGACCCTATTTCACCCACTTTATTCTCCCTGTTTTCAGAATCCTGGTCTCGCCAAATAACAGTGTGTCAGTCAAGGGTCTGGCTGTAATGACGTATGTACACCACCATATGTGTGTGTGTGTGAGAGAGAGAGAAAGTGTGAGTGTGTGTGGGAGAGAGAGAGAGAGTGTAAGTGAGAGAGTGAGAGTGAAAGTGAGTGAATGAGAGTGAGTAGAAGGGAGGGGAAGTGTGTGGGGGGGGGGTCAATTTATTCGATCTTTAGTACAATTAATACCATATTCCTATACCCAATTTCTTCTTAAGTTACACGAGAGATTGTCAAGCAACAAAATCTATCTCAGTTACACGAGTTTTCAAGTTCAATGACTTGAAAATGTTTGAAAAGGCGAAACGTTCTCAACATTATTACATACCCATCCTCATCACGGTGTTTTGAGCTTAGCCTGTCGATATCTAAGTCATATTGTAAATCGTATAGCCATTCACAAAATAATTACTTATTTCATCTTGCAATTTCAAATGCCAGGAATGAATGGAGGAAGTTTGTTAGAGAGAGTACATGAAGGTCTCTGAACCCTTTTAAATGACAAACCTGGAAGGTCTTTATCCCAGATGTTGATGTGAAGAGATCTTGTCCGGAAGTATAACATCTGAGGTGAAGCCATTGATTTCGGGGTCTGATATGATGAGTGATTGATGCTTCTGAATGCTTGTGTGCTTGCTTTTTATGGGCGAACTGTTATATGTGTTCTTCTCCTGTCACCTCTGTTTCCTCTCTCGTGTCTCTTGCTGGTCCTCCATGCCCATTGTGGGGGTGGGGGCTGGCTACTGACTGACTTCATCTTGCATTAAGGTCTATTTCTCGGAATCAATGGAGTCCGAACCTATTTTCAATGAGGGCAAACTGGAAGTGGTCGGATGTTCTTTGTACTGTCCCGATACCAACTGCCATTCTATTTACGTAGACAATTTCCGGAAAAAGGCCAATATTTTGGCCTTTAACTGCGGCTGATAATTTTCATAGTATTTTAATTTTCTATCTTGACTTCCCCATTCCCAGTCAAGGCTTATTTCAGACTTTCTTAAATTTTCTGAATTTATAACAATCGTATTTACTATTTAATATTCTATACATAAACGAGAATGTCCTTATGTCACATCGAGGTCTCACTTCCTTGATTCTCTTACCCTGTCTCTTCTTTAATCTGAAGTATATTATCTCAACATATTTCCCTATCATATTTTTTTTCATTAATTATCTTAAATTTATAAATCGCAGCTCCCCTGATGTTCCTATATGTTAGCGAAGGAAAATCTAATTTCATGTCTTTCCTGATACGATAATAGAGCTTTCAAAGAGAGCACCATCCTCGTAGCTCTCCTCTGCAAGTTTTCCACTACATCAATAGCCCTGATTTTGTGTAGATGCCAAATTTGATTTACATATTCTAATAGTGGTCTTATCCTGGTGATGTATAATGCTTTTGAATGTTTCCTCATCCAAACTTACAAAAGGTGTTATTATTAAACCTACCATTATATTTGCACTGTTTACTTTCTTTGCCAAATGCTTACTAACGTTGAGCTCTGGGTCTATTACCACTCCTAGGTCCTTCTCACAACTTACACACTTCATTTCTCTATACAACTCATGCTTGAAGTCTTCCATCTAAGATTTACCTATTCTCATCCCAATGCACTTGCCAGGATAGAAATCCAACTGTCATTCTTCAGACCACCTATTTAAATCAGTCCTATCCTCCTGTATTTTTCAACATTGTTCAGTATTTGCTATCCTTCTAAATATGTTTGTCATTTGCATATAGGTGTATGATAGTGCCATTCTTTATAGACTTAATCATTAGTATATATATAGCAAACAGTAGGGGTCCCAGAATTGATGCTTTGGTACCCCACTAGTTACCTACTTCCATGCTGAATTCTCCCCATTTTTTTATTGTTTTCTATATTCCAACTACTCCCTCTCGGGCATAGGCTGAGAGCCTGCACACTCTACCGCTGAACACGGTGAGGCCCGTGAGGTCTTGTTCCAGTCTAGGGAGTGACATGCGAAGCACCTATTCACGGCTCGAACCCAACTCCATCTCTGAAGCTGCTTCGCCTCTGCGCCTCACCGTCTGACTCCCCAGACTCGGACCCTCATTCTCAGAACGCCACCTATTGAGCAATTAACTCACTAGGCATTGCCCCCCTGTAGCATATTTTGAATATGGGAATATTCATACAGTGCTATTTAATCAGGGAACAATGCGGGCATTTGTTTTGGCATTTCGGTGTGCTGTGGTAATGCACTGAAACTAGGTACATCACAAATTCCATCCCAATAATATCTTCCCATTGACATATTGGGATTCGAACCCGGGTCCATTGGATTACCAGTCCAGTGGCAAGACCACTCTACCACACCATTGTATATATATGATTCAATACCTCATTACATGGATTTTATGTGTCCTAAGCAAAATTGCTTAGTACAACTAATTAATCAAAATTAAATATTATGAGAGAGGGAAATGGAGATATTCAATACTTAATGGAGAGGCTGGATCATATTTTACGTTTATTTATTTTTATTTATTTTTTCCTGTGTTGCCTGTAGCGACGAAACGATACCCAATCGTCTATTCAGCCACAGTTGTAGGATATCGAGGGAAATCGGCTTCTTTGTCCCGAGGATCTTAATTGTATATGATTTTACTAAGATGTCATGTTTCCAATTAGTTTTCGTGAGTGGGTGAAATTCCAAGAATATTCCGTTATACAAACCCAGTCATCTCACCCCCTACCACTAATGCACACACACACGCACACAATAACACGCACACACCCACACACGGTGGCCGAGTGCGCTTAATACACTGTATTGGGAGCACTAGCTATGGTGTCGGGGGTTCGATCCCACATGCCGGCAGGGGAAGTTCTCTCAAAAAATTTCCCTGACCGTGAAGGCAAGGTCTGGACGTCTCGGGGGACCCACAATAATTTGAGTTACCGCGTTGCTAGGTGATATGATATACAGTCACCATGTTACTAGCTAATTCATCACGATCAGTCAGGAGCAGTCCTATATTTCACCAGTCATTATACATTAAAAACCAGTCTGTGTACAACTAGTCATCACATCACCAGTTACTACTTCACTAGTAACCAGTCTGTGTACAACTAGTCATCACATCACCAGTTACTACTTCACCAGTAACCAGTCTGTGTACAACTAGTCATCACATCACAAATTACTACTTCACCAGTAACCAGTCTGTGTACAACTGGTCATCATATCACCAGTTACTACTTCACCAGTAACCAGTCTGTGTACAAGCAGTCATCATGTCACCAGTTACTACTTCACCAGTAACCAGTCTGTGTACAAGCAGTCATGTCACCAGTTACTACTTCACCAGTAACCAGTTTGTGTACAACTGGTCATCATATCACCAGTTACTACTTCACCAGTAACCAGTCTGTGTACAACTGGTCATCATATCACCAGTTACTACTTCACCAGTAACCAGTCTGTGTACAAGCAGTCATCATGTCACCAGTTACTACTTCACCAGTAACCAGTCTGTGTACAAGCAGTCATGTCACAAGTTACTACTTCACCAGTAATCAGTTTGTGTACAACTGGTCATCATATCACCAGTTACTACTTCACCAGTAACCAGTCTGTGTACAACTAGACATCACATCACAAATTACTACTTCACCAGTAACCAGTCTATGTACAACTGGTCATCATATCACCAGTTACTACTTCACCAGTAACCAGTCTGTGTACAAGCAGTCATCATGTCACCAGTTACTACTTCACCAGTAACCAGTTTGTGTACAAGCAGTCATCATGTCACCAGTTACTACTTCACCAGTAACCAGTCTGTGTACAAGCAGTCATCATGTCACCAGTTACTACTTCACCAGTAACCAGTCTGTGTACAACTGGTCATCATGTCACCAGTTACTACTTCACCAGTAACCAGTCTGTGTACAAGCAGTCATGTCACCAGTTACTACTTCCCCAGTTACCAGTCTGTGTACAACTGGTCATCATATCACCAGTTACTACTTCACCAGTAACCAGTCTGTGTACAACTAGTCATCACGTCACCAGTTACCACATCAATAATCAGTTAGTATACAACCAGTCAGCATGTCAACAATAAGTAGCGGTACTTTAGTAACCAGTCAATGTACAGTACAACCAGTCAATATGTCACCAGTTAGTACAGTTGCCCACACGTTTGATTATTAAGTTCATTTTGTTGATGTTATAATATACATTTGAGCATAATTTATAACAACAAACAAAATAGTATCAAAGCCTGATTGTTTTCCAGTTGTATACAATAAAATAGTAAAAATAACATGATTAAGGGGAGGTATTTAGTTTGTTCCCTAGACCTCCAGCAAGCTTAAAATTACACCCCCTCGAGTCCCTTTCAAGATTAATTTGTACATTTTTCGGTAGAAAAATGTCACGGCCAAAGGCCGTTTCCTCTCAAGTTACAGGCTCGCTATCGCTCGCCAAGATAAATTAGACACCTGAATGGCACGAAAGGTCTTAAAATGGGGTAAAAGTTCTTAAAATCGACAAACTAATGGGGCGAACGTCTTAAAATCTCAAAAGCAATGGGACTAAACATGAGGGAGAAAGGGGTCAGAAAAAAAATCCTTCAAGTGGATATCTCCCCTTAAAATGTCTATATAACTGCTGGACTTGTGGGCCCCTGTACACCCTTAATGAAACCACTAGCATACTGCCAGTCACAGTGTTAATAATCAGTATACAGGCATTTGTAGCTATGTTCACTTTTTGTATCATGACAAATATCTGTACGCCCATCGATCATCATCATGCCACTAGTAAATATTTTATCTTTCATCACCTCCTTTCCCTTCCAACGCGTAACTAAAGCGATACACTGTTATGCATCAGTCATGATACGCCTAAATTAGTATGCATTGTTCTGTGCGAGTTTGACATTCTTTCACAATCATAATAGTTCACACATCACTAGGTACGGTAGGTAGATAAAAAAAACTGAGAGGAGCTACGAATTTTACAAACATATTTCTTCATAACGTTGGTAAAATGTTGTCTTCGCAGAATGTTTTATGTGTAACATAATAGTAACATCTTTGACACGCACTATACCACGACACACCTTTAGCTTAGAACGGAACAATCTGTGATGCTCAAACATAGTGTGTCATCAGATTAAGTTCTATTGAATGAACTGAGGTAGTAAGCAGGGTGTTAAGGGGAGATTTCCACTTGCGGGATTTTTTTTCTTGCCCGCTTTCTCCCTCATGTTTAGCCCCATTGCTTTTGAGATTTTAAGACGTTCGCCCCATTAGTTTGGCGATTTTAAGACATTTCACCCCATTTATATAACTTAAGACCTGTCGTCCCATTTAGGTGTCGATTTTTTCCTGGCGAGCGATAGCGAGCCTGTAATTTAAGAGGAACCGGCCTTCGGCCGGGAAATTTTTCTACCGAAAAATTTACAAATTTATCTTGAAAGGGGGTGTAATTTCAAGCTTGATGGAAGTCTAGGAAACACACTAAAAACCTCCCCTTCAACCAGGAAAATATTGCCCAAGACAGGAATGAATATGAGAGGGAATACAGAAAACTGACATGTGATGATATTGTTTCTACTCTTGTATTGCTTCAAAAGGTAAAATTGCAACTGTAATGCATACACTTGACTTTTGTATATATATGTATATATATGGACTTTTGTATATATATGTATATATATATATATATATAGACTTTTTTTTGTAATTGGCAATTCATTCAGGTTTAGATTGACTTTACTATCTATGGTAAATATGGAGAGCAGTCCTTAGAGTGATAGGATGAGATGAGCTAGTTAGGTAAGTTATAAAGATGAGCTAGTTAGGTAAGTTATAAAGATGAGCTAGTTAGGTAGGTTATAAAGATGAGCTAGTTAGGTAGGTTATAAAGATGAGCTAGTTAGGTAGGTTATAAAGATGAGCTAGTTAGGTAGGTTATAAAGATGAGCTAGTTAGGTAGGTTATAAAGATGAGCTAGTTAGGTAGGTTATAAAGATGAGCTAGTTAGGTAGGTTATAAAGATGAGCTAGTTAGGTAGGTTATAAAGATGAGCTAGTTAGGTAGGTTATAAAGATGAGCTAGTTAGGTAGGTTATAAAGATGAGCTAGTTAGGTAGGTTATAAAGATGAGCTAGTTAGGTAGGTTATAAAGATGAGCTAGTTAGGTAGGTTATAAAGATGAGCTAGTTAGGTAGGTTATAAAGATGAGCTAGTTAGGTAGGTTATAAAGATGAGCTAGTTAGGTAGGTTATAAAGATGAGCTAGTTAGGTAGGTTATAAAGATGAGCTAGTTAGGTAGGTTATAAAGATTAGAGTTGGTAGGTTCAAAGAAGTATGTTAACCTAACCTATCCTATATTAAAGGGGGGGGGGGTCTGAACCCCCTTCTCCCTCATGGTTAGCCCCATTAGTTTTGACATTTTAAGACATTCGCCCCGTTTATTTGCAAACATTAATTTAGGTATCGATTTTATCCTGGCAAAAGATAGCGAGCCTGTAATTTACTGTACTGTAGAAGTAACCGGCCTTCGTCGGAACATTTTGCTATCGAAAAATGTACACATTTATCTCGAAGGGAGTCTTGGGGATATTCTTTGTTTAAGCTTGATAGAAGTCTAGGGGGAAAACTAAAAGGAAAACATAACCCTTAAGCTAGCATGACCTAATTCATCAAGCTTCTCTTTAAACGCTTCCAAATTGATTGACAAACGAAAAATACTATTTGAAACTAGGCGTAAAACAGGAGTCCCTACTTTTTTGTGGGTACCTTTTATTTATTTTTGTTTTAAATTATGCAATGACTTTAGAATTGATACAACGGTCAAACCCGTGCAAAACAATGATTTATTTATTATTGTTCTAGTTTCCTCGCTAGACCTCCATCAAGCTTAAAATTAAGCCCTTAGACCCCCTTTCAAGATAAATTTGTACATTTTTCGGTAGAAAAATGTCCTGGCCGAAGGCCGATTCCTCTTAAATTACAGGGCTCGCTATCGCTCGCCAGGAAAATATCGAGACCTTATTGGCAGGAAAGGTCTTAAAATTGACAGAAATGGGGCGGAAGTTCATAAAATCGCCAAACTAATGGGTCTAAAGATGAGGGAGAAGGTGGTCTAGAAAAGCGCCATGTCTCCCCTTAAGGGGGGTGACCTGCTTTTGTTCTGTCCTTTTCTATCTTTCTCTGGCTTGTAGCCATTTGGCCCCATTCAGCCTACTGTTTTAAGACGTTTATCCCCATCCAGGTGTCAATTTTTTACTGGTGAGCGGTAGCGAGCCAGCATATTTTTGATTTGTGTTTGACAGCAGGCTAAATTTGTACATTTTTCGATAGAAAAATGTCTCCGGCGAAGCCGGATTTCTTCATATAATGCTGGCTCGCTATCGCTCGCCAGGAAGAAATCGACACCTACATGCGGGTCCATGTGAATACAAACCCCATTCCACAACTACCATAGGACTACCCAAAACAAAACCCTTACTGACCACTCCTAAGGGGGGGTGACCTGCTTTTTGTTATTTCTGTCCTTTTCTCTCTTTCTCTGGCTTGTATCCATTCGGCCCCATTCAGCCAACTATTTTAAGACTTATCCCCATCTAGGTGTCGATTTCTTCCTGGCGAGCGATAGCGAGCCAGCATTATATGAAGAAATCCGGCTTCGCCGGAGACATTTTTCTATCGAAAAATTTACAAATTTAGCCTGCTGTCAAACAAAAATAAAAAATATGCTGGCTCGCTACCGCTCACCAGTAAAAAATTGACACCTGGATGGGGATAAACGTCTTAAAACAGAAGGCTGAATGGGGCCAAATGGATACAAGCCAGAGAAAGATAGAAAAGGACAGAACAAAAACAGGTCACCCCCCTTAACTCAAACATTAAAATCCATACCAGTACATCCTATTATTGGTCAGGGGTTAGATTGACCCAGGGTGTATAACGAGAGACTTCATAACCTGGCCAACAAAAAACAAAGGTCCTTCACTTTAGTCGTTACTATTCGATATGCAGAGTTAGTACTATATTTTACAGTTTTTATTATGTATTTGAACTGATAAAATGGCCAACAAACACTATGCAATTTCCCGTATTCCTTCTTATCTTCACTTCAGTCATGGAATCAGTGTGGCCTAGTTTGTCACCCTGAATTGACCAATCCAGCTAATCTATCTACCAGAGTTCAGTTTACTATTATCTGGGTGGATCCTGTGACCCTCCCTTCCTCTCCTGTCTGGTGTTATTATCAGAAACACGAGCTACTCACGGTGGGAGAGAGAGAGAAGATCCAAGGGTCTGCTAACCACACACGAGGGAAGAGTCCACACGTAAGTCTCTTACTACAGCTGCAAACTCATAAACAAACACCAAGACAAACACGTGTACATTCACGGGAGCACAACGGGGGACACACCTGCTCTCTCACCTGTCCAAAGAGGCACTGAACTGATCCTCGCAGTGGGTCGGCGCCGCTGTACTGTTCCATTCACAACAAAACGTTCGCCAATTTCACCTCCACACCCGATAGAACCATCACCTATCCTCAGCAATCAGGCATCGAATTTTACGTTGTATGAACATTAGGTATATATTAATTATCTATGTGCAGTCGTGGACAGGAATATCTGGATAATTCCTGGAGGCACAATATTATGAAATGGTGAATTATTTTGATAAGCTGGTTGAAATACAAACATGAAGCTACTATAAATCACAGATTAATGCACACCGCCTTGTTTTTTTGTTTATCATAAGGAGGTGTTGAAGCATTATGCCTAAATCGTAGACAATCTAAAGATAGCCGCAGGAACTATGCCGGCCAGAATGAACCCTGCAAGGAGCGAAGAGGTTGCCTGACCGTACTGCCTGACCGCTCAGCTGATAGGATTGCCAGTTACCTGAAAACACTCGCAGGATGTAGACCGACGAAGGAGTTGCATCAAAAACTGTTGGATTTAGAAATTGTATTCGCGATCTGTTTAGAACTTCGCTATAGCAATTGTATTGTTCCTGTAATAGCAGGAATTGATATAACACGATATTGAATGTCTTCGTTCTTATACAGGTACCCAACTATTTTATAATGACCAGATGCCTGGAGATATTATTGAGATTGGAAGTAACCTCTCTGAGATATTCAAGGATATATCCATGAACATAAATAACGCTTAAGCTACTTATCTTCAGACAATTTCATGCATAAAGGTTACATTAAATTGATGGTGTACAATCGCGTGCATTAATAGCTACACACCCATTTGAATCACTGGAATACAAATGAGTCAGTACAATTTCATACTATATACCAAATACTGCGGAATTTGGCTTTAAACTTTTCAAGATTCAAGTATGTGAAGCCATATTAGTGCTCACGAATGCAAAAATAATTCTGTTGAGCTGGGAAGGTTTTTATTGTACATATATTGCTTCAATTTTTGTTTAGGGTGAATCAACAGTTTAAATAGTTAGTAACATGATCAAATGTTTTAATAATTCGCTTGATTAGATGTAGTCTTAACCCTTAATTAGCGGGGCCCGACTTAAGTCTGTATAGCCCAAAGAGCGGGGCCTGACTTAAGTCCGTGTGCAATTTTGGCGCGAGAGACGAGCGGTGGGAGGAGCGTAGGTCCGGGTCTGACCGCTCGCCACGGCTGCCGTGGGCCTACTGACATTTATTCCACATACATCCATCCTCCCTCCCTCACTACACAGGGATTTAAGTAAGGAAATTGCCGTATTTTAGGGTTTTTGCACTCGTCTTGCACGATCGTTGCAAGAGAACGCGTGGTCGTAGGAGGATGGTTCTGGTGTCATTGGAAAGCTGAATTAACACCCTTTCAGGGATACATAATTGTATTACGCTCTGGCTCTTGTTTATGCATGAAAAAGAGCATGGAAACAAAGTCATTTAGGGTAAAACTTTACAAGTCCACATTTTTTAAGCTAGAGCGTTCATACTTGGTATGCATAGTAAGGGGGTCACTAGGCAGGTTGTGGACTTGTGTTCTTGCCAATATCTTGAACAGACCCGATTGATCTTGCCTTATTCGTCTTTTTATCTGGGGAATGTCCTATTTCATTCGAGTAATTCAACTATCATTCGGCTGATATTCGGTTTAATGTCTGCCTTTATTCATACGATTCGGGTTCTCTTCGGCTTTTGTTCAGCTCATATTCAGGTAGATCGTGTTAACTTCGCCAATGAAAATTACAGTCGAACATCGGCTGAAACAAAAGAACGTAACACGAATGTAAGCCGACCATAATCCGAACGAGAGCCAACCAATTTTTAACGGTTTTTACACCCGAATATCGGCTAGAAGTTAACGCATGCACTAACTTCTGGCCGAACCACAGCATATTCGTCTGTACCCATGAACATCCCCAGAACTTCCCCAGAATCAACAAGATCATTGGCCGCATTGACCGGAATCGACCCAAACTTTCTGATATTTGATTTTTTTTGCAAGTCATCCTGTTCGGGAGTAGGTCGCGCGACGTTCGACTTCTGTATGACGCGGCCTTTACTCCTGTCAATGTTGATGTTATAGTTCGTCCAAGTATACCAGTGTATAAGGATGGCGGTGATATGGGATCCTATTTAGTTCACTTTGAGAGGATTGCGGATTTGATGAAGGTCTCGGAGGAATCCTACGCTGTATGTCTTGGAAGTCTGTTAACTGGTAAGGCCGTGGACATCTATACCTCTTTGCCATCTGAAATAACTGCTGATTATAAGCAACTTAGACTTGCTCCTACGAGGATTCAACAAAACTACCGCTGGTCATAAGCAAGACTTTAGATCCACCAAGGTACGTATGGGAGAAACTTTTCAGCAGTTCTCAATCAACTTAGCAAGATTGTTTGATCAGTGGGTGGAAAGCTGGGGACTGGAGAAGACTTATGATAAACAGGTATTTTGTGATTATCGACCAGTTCATATCCTCATTACCTGCCGACCTTCAAACTTATATCAAGGAACATGATGTTAAAACTCTAAGGGGAGACGGTTAAGCTAGTAGACAACTGGGCTTCTGCTCATAATGCATATCTCACATCCAATGTTGCTATAGATAGAGGGAGAAGGAGACTAGAACCAAAAGCCCAATCATCCCAAGTCATATCAGAGAACAAATAGGTTCAAAGGAAAATGCTTTGGGTGTGGTTTGACAGGACATAGGCATATTAAGTGCCCTAAAAATCCTATTACATTAAAGACTAACACAGATCCTGGTCACAAGATAGTATTTAGCTTCGAGGACTTGATGCCCAGGGATTTTGTTGTATCTGGTACAGTAAATGGGACTAGGGTATCTACTGTTTTAAGAGATACTGGTTGTTCATGCATACAGTAATTGTTTCAGAGAATGTTTGACCTGACTTTGATTTTTTACAGTCAGAAGGTGAAGTTGCAGATTATCTGGGACTTGTTGACTTTTTCCTTCAGGTAAGTTGTTAAATCAATTGTCAATATTTTGAAGGTTGGGCTGATGTGTTGTGTGCCCCAATTAAGTTCCGCAGTGTCCTAATTGGTAATGTCCTGGGTGCACGGGATCCAGATATTTCGCCCACCATTCAGACTGCTGAGAAAATTCATGCTGTACAGACCAGGTCATCTTGGTCTAAAGTAATTCACCCTCTCATCCTTCCCAAATTCAAACTACTACACATCACTCCAGCTAACTTACAAGTTTCTTGTTCTACCTTGACCTCAGTTAGGGTTAAAGCTAAGTCCGGGTCACTTTACAAGTTTGTTGTTGTTGTTGTCTTTCCCTAAGCTGCCTGGCTGAACAGCTCCGAGTCCCTAAGGAAGGCCATGGCCACGGTCGGTCTTTCCCACGGAGCTCTCAAGGAGTGAAGATTGTGTTGTTGGCGTAAGTGATTGTGTGAAATGCAGTCTTCTATGATGTGTTTAATGGTATGGGGTGCTGTGTTACATCCCGGGCAGGTGTCGACGACGGAGTCATCCAGTGTCTTTTGATATCTCAGAAGAGCTGGATGGTGTCCGCATCTCAGCCTGGCCAGGTGGACTCTGTCCTTGCGAGGAAGGGAGGAATCAGAAGGATGGATTTTGGGAGGTCGCGCCTGCAGCTGCGTGTTGTCTATGAGTGATTGAATGGAACGGCAAGAGATATGATTATGGATGTGCTTCTGGAAGCTGGTTTGGGGTGGGCAGGCAGGGAGAGAAGACAGTATTTGTGTGTGATACCGTGTGCTGGGTGTTGTTTTGATATTTCTTGGTGACAGTGGCTGTGTTGCCATGTAGTGTAGTGGGTGGTGTTGGTTTGTGAAGGCTGCTGCCAGGAATTGAGTGCCTCTCATGTCTAGATGGTCTTTGACTTTGAGGATTTTGGTTTCTTGATGCAGGTGATCTGTAGGTGTAGTAGCTGTGCAGCCTGTGATGATTTTTAGGGCTTTATTTTGAATAGTCTGTAAGGTCTTGTGATGTGCTTCAGCTAGGTTAGAAGCCCAGGCCAGGCTTGCGTATTCCATCACTGATCTTATGTATTGTTTGTAAACTGTGGTGGTGGTTTCTTTGTTGTGCCCAAGTTTTGTGTGGGCAAGTGACCTGAGGGTGTTAAGTCTGGGTGTCAGTTTCTTTTTCATGTTTGTGGTGTGCTGTTTGAATGTCATTAGAGTATCATATGTTTCTCCTAGGATTTTGGGTAAGTGTGTGTGTGTTAGATGTGTTGTTGATGGTGAGTTGTATTTATGTGCTGTCCAGATTGTGAGGAGGGTTACGGTGGATTTGGCTGGGGCTAAATTGAGCCTGTAGTGCACCAGTCATGTATTGTGTTGAGATAAGGTTGAAGGAGACGTATTGTTGTGTCTAGGTCTTGGTGTGTGCATGTGAGTGTTATGTCGTCTGCGTAAGAGGCTATGTTATTTGGGGTGTATTGGGTGTATTTATATCATGCATGTACAGATTGAAGAGTGCGGGCAACAGGACGGATCCTTGCGGGACTCCGTTTGGGAAATTTCTAATGCTAGATGACTGACCTGCAAAATATACCTGTGCACATCTGCCTGCTAGGAAGTTGGCCAGCCACCTTTTTGTGTTGTTGTGCATGTTTGTGTCGTAGATTTTGTTTGTTAGGTTGTGACGGGGGATGGCATCGAAGGTTTTACTAATGTCGAGTGTGGCAAGTAGTGAGCTGTGTGGTGGTCTGGCTGAGTTGATGCTGTCAAATGCTCTTTGTGTAAAGTCTGTAAGAAGTGTGTTTGTGGAGTGAAATGGCCTGAAACCATGTTGTGTTGGAGCTAGGGGTAGGGGTGTGTAATCAGTTTTAGTACAAGGCGTTCTATGACTTTGGAGGGGCTGCAAAGGCGTGTGATAGGGCGGTGTGAGGAGGGTAGCGTGGGGTCTTTGTTTGGTTTGGGGAATGTTTGTTGAATAACACGGTCTTCTGTACCGCTCTTGCATTCAGTCAAAATTCCCAGATAGAGTAGGTAAGCTTTCCTTAGTTGTCCCCACTGATTGTAGACAGACTGTACTTTCTGTTGCAAATGAGAGCCTATTAGCAGATCACTTTTTCCATCGCAAAACCCAATTGAGAGTAGCTGGGCAGTTCTTTTAGCTCTCCATGACTAATGATATCAAGAGTTTCTGTCAGTCTTGTGATATTTGCCAACGAATTTCCCTCAAAGGGAGAGTTAAGCCAGTTCCCCTCAAACAGGTACCAATTTCTACAGAGCCCTTTTCAAAAGTGTCCATTGATTTGGAAGGTCCACTATCCCCACCTACTTCAGAAGGTCATAGGTACAGTCACGGTGATAAATTGTGGGCCAGGGGATGAACCCCTTTCTAGACACCACGCACTTGTATCTCATCCGAACACAGTCTACACTCAGTGAAACTGGGTAGTTTATACTGCCAGGCACCGCCCACTACTGGGTCGCCAGTCAGTTGGCAGAAAATATCAAGTAGAAAAATGGTTTAGATCCCACACACGTGCGCACACACTTCATTATATGATTGTAGACAGAGTGTGTATAAGCTAAAAAAATGTAGTATTACATCCCGCATACAGTGAACATTTGACGTTGTATATCGTAGGTATGCCAAGCTATATAATATATTTAATGCTATATAATGCACAGACGGTTTTAGTTACGTATCGACTATGTTACGTTCAAGCACATAAGGAATATACATCAAAATGAAGACGAGGGTTCTGTTGAATACCCACGTTCCTTGCATAATGCCTACTGTAGTTAGGTTTTAACCTTTTTAGCACGAGTACCGTCCGTGTCAATATATTATAATTACCATTAAGCGATATTATTCAGCTTACGAAGGACATCTACTGATTAAAGGCTATACATTATCTTGTCAAATCCTTATAGCTACCACAGATCCTTCCAAAGCTGCATAAAACCGTCTAAATATAGCTACAATTAAATATAAAAGACGTCCCTCAGACTGAAAGGGTTAAATTTCTTACGTATAATTTATCAGAGATGGGTAAAAGCGAATGGTGAAACACAAAAGGCCTATGTAACCCGCTATGTAAACTATAATATATTACACGGGTCTGACCTCGTTTAGCATACATCAGTGTCATGACATAATTATGTGTTCAATATTATTAGTCATACAAAGACAGAGAGAGATTTACATAGTTTTACATATATACACTGGCTACACATAGTTTACGATATTTGCGAGTTGGCCAGGACTTAAGTGAATAACCTTGCCGAGTTCAGAAATCGATTGAAGGATTTTTATAGAATAATTAGAAATGGAAAGGATATGGTATGCATCCTTCACCTCTTTTGTTTCTGCTCCTTTCAATTGACAGTGTTAATTTTTGCCAGGTTCTCTTTTCAATAAATCATTTCCTACGCCAGACCAACTTCTCTGTGGTATGAGTCTAACCTTCTATTTATATGTGTATTGTATTATGCCACTGGCTATAACTTCATTAGGGAGCTCATTCCACTCCCTAATTATAGTGTGGGTGAAAACATCTTTAGTTGTGTCTACATTAGTATTAATGGGTTTCCTCTTGTGGAATTCTCCTAGGCTATCTTAAGTATTTTATTGGAATTAACCCTACTGAATCCTCTCAGAATCTTAAAACACTATCAGCTGCCCACTTATTTTCCTTTTACTAACCGAAAAGAGATCAAGTTCCCTTAATCTCTTATTGTGTGGTTTATTTTTAAGGGATAACATCAAGCTTGTTGTTCTCCGCCGAACGGATTCGAGTGTGCAGTTTTGGTCTCCCTACATAATAAAAGACATATATGTCTTTTATTATTTAGGGAGACCAAAACTGCACAGCATACCCTACTCACAATACTTTTACATAATGGTATAACAATGACTTTACTATGACAATGAATATTTTTTCTAATGAATCCTAGTGTTCCGTTTGCTTCGTTAGCTGCTGAAGTGCATTGGCTTGTGGATTTTAAATTTTCGTATAATTATATATAAGCACGTCTTGGTCTTTTATATGTGATAAACTACCTTTTCATCATTCATGTGATATTCGCATTTATTGTTTTGGGAGCCTATGTGTAGTATCTGTCATTCGCTTGCATTAAAGGTCATCTGCCAACTTTCTGAGAGAGAGAGAGAGAGAGCTAAAGAGAGAGAAAGAGAGAGAGAGAGAGAGAGAGAGAGAGAGATAATGTGCTAACACAAACCAATATTCAAGAGACTGGGCTTCTCAAATTGGACTCAAGACTTGAATTTCCTGATGTGCCGGTTTAGCAATAATTAAGGTTTCATATTCTCACAAGTTCTGTGTTTACTAACTACCACTATAATTACCATTTTCCATTCTAAAGGTTAATTTCCATATATCACTACCCCATGAAAAAGTGCTATGATATGTGTTAATGAGATTAATGTACGCCTTAATTTCTTTAATAATGGTGTAAACTATACAGTACATATTTGTATTCGTAGTTAAAATAATTAGTTAAAGTAGGGCTTATCAACCCTGCTGAATTTTTAAGCCAGGATATGTAAGTGGGCAAATCAAAATTGGAGCCTCGGTTCGAGAATTCCGGTTCCTTGGTGTCATTTGTATTCGGTAAAATGTTAATGGATATGGAGTAATACTTATAGGGCCTACTGTTGTGCTAATAACTTCCAAATGTTAATGGATATGGAGTAATACTTATAGGGCCTACTGTTGTGCTAATAACTTCCAAATCCCCGGTTTATCTCAGTAAAATTGCGAGATGATACGTTGTGTAGCGCTCGTAAAACTGTCAGTTACCTGGCGCGTGAGTTTATTGTATACATGTAAATTGACCTACGGTAGGATAATACTATATTATCTGTCGTTTTTCATTAGAAGTAATTGCTTTATTATTATATTTATATTATTTGATTATTATCATAATCATCACCATAAGCAGCATTATTTAGTCCACTGCAAGCCGAAGACCTCTCACAAACGTTTCTAATCTAGCTGGTCAGATGTTATCCTGTTCCATCCTACTTTAGTAAATTTTCCGATCTCATCCCTCCATCTGGTTATCTGTCTATCCCTTCCGCTAGCTCCATCTCTAGATTCCCATTGTATTCCTTTATTTGTCCATCTCTTATCATCTCTTCTAGATATACTGTATGATCTTTTCAAGCCCCTTTCCTCTTGTCAATGCGATTATCTTATAATTATGTTTCTTCGCTTATACAAGAGGCTCTCCTCATGTTGCTCCAAGTTATCCCTAACAGTTGTACATGCTAATATTGGTATGCAGGATTCGAAACTGCATAATAAATCGTAGGCTTGTGCAACATTCTTTAACTGTCTTCGTGGTGCAATGCATAAGTGTGTTGATTTTTGGTGTGAGCGTCCTGGGTTCGAATCCCCGGACTGCCACATGTGTTTGTTAATTTCATTAATCGAGTATAGGAGTAAAGTTGGTTAGTGGAGAAAACATAATAATTATCCTCTCCATACCTTCATGGGCACTACAAAGTTTTCGTTTAAGATGCGTTCCATTCCATATCTATCCTTGGTTTGATTACTCTAGAATCTAGAGTGATCTGAGTTTGTTTTTATAACCTTGCCTAGGTATATATATTCCTCCATAGAATCTGGCCCATAATCCTCTAACTTAATCTGTTGTGGTTGCACATGACCAGTCAACATACTCTTGGGTTTCTTTCTATTCATTTTCAACACTACTTTAAGGCTTCCTCAGCTTATATCATTCATCATTTGTTGCAACTCTTCCCCCGAGTCCTTAGAATAAACTTTGTCATCAGCGAATCTGAAGTTGCTTTGGTGTCCCCATTAACATTTATACCTTTATTGTCTCAATAAAGATCCCTAAATATGTCTCCCCAACACGCGTGAACAGAACAAATTTGGTATTGTATTATGTCATTTACCTAATAATTGGAGTTTCATGCACGTTATAGTCTGAATTGTTGTAATGCAAACGGTAGCATTTCAACTGTAAGGAATCACAACAAATTAAATATATATTACTTATAATAATATAATAATGTATAAATGTATACATAAATATATAATACTTATAATAATGTATAAATGTATACATAAATATATAATACTTATAATAATATAATAATGTATAAATGTATACATAAATATATAATACTTATAATAATATAATAATGTATAAATGTATACATAAATATATAATACTTATAATAATATAATAATGTATAAATGTATACATAAATATATAAATCGTAATACAATAATCACTATTACCATTTGGTGATGGGCTGGTCTATCAGAGTGAGAACTGAGCGATCTCTGCCATACCCATAGCTTACTCTGACTGTTCCTTTTACTTATATATTTTCTAGATCTCGAGTGACGGCGTCTCTTCCGTGGATTGACCTCCCAATCTACCAAGATTGGAAGCCAAAGCATCACATTTTTCCCTTGCCCCTCAACTTTCTCTTCATAATTGCTGAGGGGCACAGGGCCCTGGGTGGGGCTTTGGTTTCCCGGGCGTTTCCGCACCCTCCTCAGCTCCCCGCCATGGAGTGGCTTCGGTCACCCAGGCTTTATTGTGGTCGGCAGGGAGGGTTCTGTGGGGGCGCTCGGATATGGCCTTGGCCGTGCTCGGAGCCTTGGGGCTGTTCGGCCAGGCAGCTTTGGGAACAACAACAACAACAACAACAACCATTGGATATGTTGTTACCGTTACATTTGCCTTTACATACACAACTGTGCATGAGCGGAGCTTAGTAACTATCAATGCACTTGTTTTACTGGAGTCGTCCACGCTGAACCACCAAAGATACTAATTGTTCGAACCTGCTGCCAATGTGTGGCTAGGACTTTGGCATACCTCTGGTCTACGACTTACCGCCGTGAGTGTACATCCTTACTCTAATGTACTATGCTACAGGCTTTTCAGAGACCATCCCCCTCAAAGGAATTGATAGTCCGTTGCTGAGGCACTCCTTGTCATCTTCTCAAGGGTAGGTATTCCACGGGAGATTTTATCAGATGTGGAGCCCAATTCAAATCTGCGCTCAAGAAAGAATTGCACAAATTGTTAGGTGTCAAACCCTCTTTTACCAACCCTTACCATCCTAGCTGTAATGGACGTATAAAGAGGTTCCACTCCACCCTTAAATTAAAGCTTCACTTTGAAAACTTTGCATAAAGAAACCTAGAGAACGGCATAGTTACCTAATTATAACGATGTTTGCCTTAAGAGAAATACTTAGTGACAGAACTGGCTTCTCCCCTTTAGAACTTTTGTATGGGCGTGCAGATAGGGGACCCATGGCTGTGCTTAGACTTGTGGGAAGATAAGCATGCCAGTGAGGATGACTGATCTTCTTTTCATTATGTGATAGAGCTGAAAGACAAACTAGCTGAATGTTCAAAGATAGCAGCTCAGAATGCTGATGTTGGTTTCACTAGATATCAGTCCTATTTTTATTTGAAATCCCAAGATAGACAGTTCCAGTCAGGAGATGAGGTCTTAGTTTTGCTGCCCAATTGTCGGAACAAACTGCTGATGTCTTGGAGTGGCCCTTTTCCTGTCCTAGAGAAAAGAAACTGAGTTAACTACCTCATAGATCAAAATGGAGTCCATACGTTATAACCAGGCAAATCTTCTGAAGAAGTATCACAGATGGGCTACGGTTTCGCAGGCTAATGTCATATATGAGGAGACTTACCTAAATGATGGATCACATGAGCGCCTTCGCATTGTCCAACTGTGTTTCTTGGAGGATGAAGACGATGACGGCAGTGATTTTTGCTATCACCCCAGACGGTAGTCATGATACTAATAATGAATTGAAAATTCCAGAGGTTTCTAAAAGCCTAACTGACACGGAGAGACCAGATGTAGATGGTTTAATTTCTTCATTTTCGGATGTGTTTTCAGAGACACTTGGATGTATTTCGTTAGTAAGCCATAACCTCGACCTAACCACCACCGATCGGTTCAAATCTAAGATGTATCCTATTCCTGTACATTTACAGCCCCATTTTGAGCAGGAAGTAGACAGGTTGAATGAACGAGGAATAATTCAGCTGTCAGACTCTCCCTAATGTTCACCAGTGGTCATGATCAAGAAACCTGATGGGAGCTACCGGATGGCCATAGACTATCGGACTCTGAATTCTGTTGGTGTTTCATGCCAAACCAGCTTGCACGGTTGAGGAAGATCTTTATAAATTCAGTGGTTCAAATTATTTCTCAGAGTTAGACTTAACTAAGGCTTACTAACAAGTTCCACTTTCTGAATAAACCAAGATATATACTGCTTTCCTTACTCATCGTGGATTAATGGAGTTCTGCAGGTTACCATTTGGTTTAGTTACCGCTTGTACAACCTACATTCGGTTAATGAGGTTAGTCTTGACTGGATTAGACAATGTTGCCTTTTACTTTGACCAAAAACCCCGTCCAGAACCAGCTGCTGTCCTGGACTATAACCTCAACATGCGCCTCATCGACAAGTCCGACATGCAGATGGGGTTCATCGACTGCCTGCGAACATCTTGAAGGTGGTATAAGAAGTTTATTCTGCATACGGTAGATATGTCGGCCCTCAATGCCTACAACATCTACCGTCTGAGGACTCCCAGAGCCAAGAATTACAAGTCCCTGTGGAAGTTCCACAAGCAGGTGATACTTGAACTCCTGGCTAAACATGCGGGTACACCTGGGATACCACTACAAGGACCAGGCCAGCTGGACCGCATGGCGTGTGCTGACTTCTTCAGGAAGCACCAGCTCAACCCCCTTCCTTTCAAAACACCAGGTAGTAGAGTTAGGAGTCAAAAGAGGTGCCATGTGTGCAGCCACACAACTCGCAGACCCCACAAAGTGAGCAAAACCACATGGGAATGCCTCGAGTGTGAAGTGGCACTGTGCGCTGGACGGTGCTTCAACGATTTTCACACTCTAGTGCAATATTGACAATGACAGTGAAAGTGACACTCTAAAATGTAGGCTAATAGTAATAATAAAATTAAGTATAAGTGAAAGAGACACACATAAGTAATTAAAAGTGCCTTCATAACAATATGAACAAGTGAAAGTGACACTATATATATTATTAGCTTACCTAGCAATATATAAAAGTTAAAATGACACTATAAATTGTCATAGTCCAGTGAAAGTGACACTATAATAATAATAAGACTAAGTATAAGTGAAAGAGACGCACATAAGTAATAATAATTGCCTTCATAACAATATGAACAAGTGAAAGTGACACTATATATATTATTAGCTTACCTAGCAATATATAAAAGTTAAAATGACACTATAAATTGTCATAGTCCAGTGAAAGTGACACTATAATAACAATAAAACTGAGTAAAAGTGACAGACACAAATAACTTCATAAAAATAACTTTATTAAGTGAAAATAACATAATAAGTATAACAAATGGCAGAATAAACAATAAAAACTCTCAAATCGCATCCCAGCATAATTGCGGGTAGGGCGACGAGTGCAACAGTGCGTCGTAGCCGGAGCCGCGGTTGAGTGTTCGGACGCGCCAAGGTAAATATGCGCCAAATGTTACCTCCACTAACATCGTCATAACTCCGGAACGAGTTGAGATAGAGAGCTCTACTCAACGCCAGTCTACGCAACAAGGTACTGTGCACATTGTTATGTTTGTTTCATTATTGTAACCCGTATATTAAGGGAGATAGAACTTTGTTTACACGAGTCATTTTTAGGCCAGATCGCCTGGATACGAGCTCAGTCATTTAGAAAGCCAACCCGGGCCACGAGGGTTAATGTCACTTGCGTCTGAAAGACCAGGTAGACCAGCTAAATGCTCGGGATGGAGCATATACAAAATTTAATAAATAATATATATGTTCCCTCCCCCTTAGAAAATACTACTACCACGGGTTCCCACGAACATCTGGGATAATAAATTAATAAATAACTAAAACTAATTTATATCTTATGTAAATAATATTGGAGACTATAATGATTTTTAACTAATGTTTCATCTGAATTTGTAGCAAATTTGTAGCAAGTATTGGTACGGGTATAATGCTAAACATTAACAGCTAAATTAAATATGAGTTATATATAAATGTAAATTTGATTGTTGAAAACTTAGTCTTCAGTATAAACATTTATAATTGTTTTGAAAATAATTACCAATTTTCCAAAATTACTGATATACTCTTGAGAAAATCTATGGTGAGGAAATTAGGCTGGGTAACTAGAGCAGTAAATAACTGCTAGGAGGTAAACAGGCGTGAACCCTGTCCAAGGGAGCTGTTAAAGTCTCAAATCAAGGATCTTAAAATCCGGTGGGCTATTTATGAAGAATCTTTCAATAAATTGGAGGATTTTTACATCAAGCACGAGCAATCTGAAAAGTTTGATTAAATAAATCAGGCACTATGCAGATGTCCATGAAAACTATTTGATTCAACTAGCCGTGTTGGAATCATTGGTGACAGAGACAGTTACCGGGACAGGGAGCAATGGTACCAGTAATGGTACTACGGCTCCGGGACAACAAAGCCTTAATTTGCCACCTATAACCTTACCTGAATTTGATGGGCAATCTGATTGGAATACCTTTTGGGATAAATAGGGTTTAGTTCATGACAGATCAGATATTTCTGCGGCAAATAAACTTTCACGCTTGTTGGGTCAACTTAAGGGTTTTGCATTGGATCTGATTAAGGAACTTCCCATAACAGATGACAATTATGAAGCAGCTCTACAAATACTCAAGGAGAATTTTGAAGATAACAAATTGACTCTGCAGCGCTTAGTTTACAAATTGCTGGATTTATCAGGACCTAACCATACGTGCCAGGATTTTCAATAATTTAGGATCACCCTGAATTGTGTTTTAAAATCACTTAGTACCCAGAAAGATATTGATTCGGCTTCTTGGCTCCTGAACCACATTATACAGCAAAATCTCTCGCAGAAAACCTTTGATGAATTATATCACAGGTATAAGAAGAACTACTTCACGTACCAAGAGATAGAAGAGGGCTTAAGCCTTAACCCCCCCAGATATAAATAGTTAACTTACTGACGAGGAGGCGGATGACACGGTGCTATCCCCACAACTGTCAAAATCTCACTGAGGGACCGTTAGAAGTCGGAGGAACTTGGGGTTGCCACCATTCGACAGATTTTGATCTAACTTACCTAACTTACTGGGCTCAATATGACGCTAGAGCGTCATATAACTTATTAGAGAGATATTAAGATAAGTTCATATGACGCTCTAGCATCATATGAGTAGTTGGGCGGAACCGCCATATGACGCTCTAGCGTCATATGAGTCGGAGAGTGTTAAAAGATCTGTGCAAACACATGCAGGTTTCTAAGAAAGATACTGGCACCAAGGAAGGAGACAGCAAGGTTAAGTATACAAAAGTATCTACAACAGGGACTAAGGAAAAAGCAAAACAGTTCAAGAGAGAAGAGGTTGGTACCTATGTGACTTCCGTCCAATAGAATAATCCAACTAGTACAGTATCGAAAACACATGGTGTTTGGGAGAGTAAAAATTCACGTCTCACTTCTCCAGTGACCCAAGAAGTAACCAGAGAGATTAAGCCCACAACAGTGGTAAAACAAGAAACCCGGAAGGTGTGTATGTTATGTTCGGAACAATATTCCACAGTGTATTGTAGGACTTACCCAGATCTTAAAGCTAGACTTCCACGACTCATCGAACTACTGTAGGTAAGTGTCTTGTTTGCCTGAGCTCAAGACATTCTACTGAGGAATGTGCTACCTAATTAAATACATGTTTTCGGTGCAAGACTGGTGTACATCATACAGCGCTGTGTCCCAAGATCAGTGAAGTACAACCCAAAACTACAAATGTGAATATGACCCTGACCACGGGAAACCCAATGCATACGCCGGCAGCTACTCCTACAGCCGAGGTTCAACTGATCAGAGGAAAAAAGGCTATGCCAATCAAAGCACTCTTTGATACTGGAGCCCAAAAGACTTTCATTGCTGGAGATGTTGTCAGAGCCATGAAATTGCCAACAGTGGGGAGAGTGAACATGGCAATAACTGGATTCTTGACAAACAAGGAAACGCAAACATTTGATGTGGTTAAACCCCTAATTAGATTAGGCAAATACAAATGTAAGGTGACCGCGGTGGTTAAGGAAGACATGAATACTTCTGTGGTAAATAAGGGTTTGAAGGAAGCATCTGACTACTTAACAGAGAGTGGTGTACAACTAGCAGACCGTAACATAGAGTCTGACGCAGTAGGTCCAATTCAACTGATCATCAGCTCCGACAATTGTGGACGATTCTTGCGAAAAATGACTCGGAAACACGGTATACAGTTAATTTCCTCATCAGGTGGATACATCATAATGGGATCTCTACTCACATGCGGCCCAAGTGAATCAGGAAACCAGATGAATCCAGTCTTTGTGACTCCTGCACAATCTCTGGTGGTGGCTAGAATTGGTGCAGAATTAATTCCATCACAAGTAGGAGATACTCTGGAAGAACAAAAGGAACCTGTTCACAAACATTTGGAACTGGACAATGTGGGTATAGAAGCAGATATTCCCACCCCTGAAGACATTTTCACATATAACCACTACCTAGACACAGTTGAGTATAAGGATGGCCAGTACAGGGTAGGACTTCCATGGAAGATAAATGTCCCTGAATTACCAATCAACTACCAGAGTTCAAGATGTCAACTGAATAAAATGCTGGAGAGGTTGCGTCAACATCCTGAACGACTGAAAACTTATCATAAAATAATTCAAGATCAGTTGGAAAATGACTTTATTGAGGAGGTCCCAGGTGAAATAAACCACAAAGAGGTTAATTACCTTCCTCATCATGCTGTAGGTAAGGACTCCAGTACTACACCCATCAGAGTGGTATTTAACTGCAGTGCTCGAGCAGCGAATAATGAAGCAAGTCTAAATGATTGTCTCTATGTAGGACGAAATCTGACTGAAATACTGGGTGATGTACTATTAAAATTCAAGACAAAGAGATTTGGGTTTGTGGCGGATATCTTAAAGCGTTTTTGAGAATAGGGTTAAAGGAGCAGGACTGCAAATTCACATAGTTCCTTTGGCTTAAAGTTCCTTTTCAGCCTGGTGGGCGGATAAAAGAATACCACTTTCGGTCAGTGTTATTTGGTTCCTGCTCTAGTCCTTTCTTGTTGTGCAGCACTTTGAAATATCATTTCCAGAAGACAGATAAACCGGAAATGGGTAAACTGTTTTACATGGATAATCTTCAGGGCATTGCCGACAGTGGAGGAGAGGTGATTGAAATCTACAATTTGGCAAGGCAAGAATGTAATAAAGCCAATATGCCACTACAAAGTTGGAATTCAAACTCTCATATTTTTTTGGACCAGATAAGAGGAGATTATCCTGACTACCTAATACCAGAATGTCAACCAGTACTAGGATTGCAGTGGAAAACGAGTACTGATTAGATGTCTCTAAAGCCCCTCGAGTTTCCCGATGTAAAACTCACAAAACGCACACTCTTAAGTCAGGTCTCTATGATGTTCGACCCATTGGGCATATTTAGTCCCATATCAATTAAAGGGACGATTTTAGTTCAGGAAGCCTGGAGAGAAGCACTGAGCTGGGATACTCCATTACCTGAAAGGTATACAGAAGAGTGGAACAAATTGCAGGTGGAATATGAAAAGGTGTCATCAGTCAAGTTTCCTAGAAGATGCGATCCTACATCTGGTAATGAGTGTGCTCAATTGCATGTATTCTGTGATGCCTCATCTAAGGCGTGTGGTGCAGTAGCTTATTGTGTCACTGAAGTCCGATCTACTTTGATTATGTCCAAATCCCGAGTAGTGCCATTAAAACAACGTACCCTTCCACAGTTGGAGCTGACCTCTGTTGAATTGGGAACTAGGTTAGCGACTTATTTAAATGGTATGTTTCCCTTTGTAGGTGACACATATATATGGACAGATAGTGAGATATGTTTGCACTGGATAGCTAAGGATGATAGTCACATAGTTTATGTGCGTAACAGAGTACACAAAATAAAGGAACTATAAATGAAATATAAATTCATGCATGTTAAGTCCAAGGATAATCCGGCTGACTTGGTGAGCCAAGGTGTAAGTGTCAAGAAACTGATTAACGACACTCTGTGGTTTCAGGGTCCGGTTTGGCTACGTCAGAGTGATTGGCCAGATCAAAGGGACACAAGCTGAAAAGTATGAGGAGGAATTGACACAGCTACATAAACCCAATCCCAAGCCAACACAAAGAATGAAGGATCTTGGGCTATACCTAGACAATCAAGAATTAATATGTTGTCAAGGTCGTATTGGTAAGGCTGCTCTACCCCTCAAAACTCGGCATCCGATCCTATTGCCCAAGGATTGCAACCTCACCAAATTGATGGTTTAAAAAGCGCATGAAACCACTAAACACGGTGGGGTAGCAG
The DNA here is from genome assembly GCA_032716605.1 of Paralithodes platypus. Lineage (NCBI taxonomy): Eukaryota > Metazoa > Arthropoda > Malacostraca > Decapoda > Lithodidae > Paralithodes > Paralithodes platypus. Next base: position 8,825,124 of record CM064556.1, read on the forward strand.
ACACGCTAGCCTATATATTCGGCAAAACTATTGGATACCCCAGGGACGACAAGCTGTTAAACGCTGTGTCAAGAATTGCATTATTTGCAAGAGGTATACAGCTATAGCTATTCCTTACCCTGGTCCACCAGCTCTCTCGCCAGACCACATTCACCAAAGGAAACCGTTTGAAGTAACAGGTGTGAACTATACTGGTGCCATCACTCTCGCAGGAGATGATGGACCGCCCAAGAAGGTTTATATATGTCTATTCACCTGTACCAGCACTCTGGCTATGCATTTGGAGATAGCGGAGGATATGAGATCGGAAACCTTTATAAATTTGTTTAGAAGATTTGCCACTCGGCGAAGTTGTCCCAGACGTTTGATAAGTGACAATGGGACAAACTTTGTGGGCGCATCACCGCTATTTTCTGAATTATTAAAGAGCAACGCAGTACAGCAAATGTTAGATTCTAGAAATTGTTATTGGCCATTCACAACTCCTCGAGCCCCTTGGCAAAATTAATTTACCGAGAGAATGATAGGCATCGTGAAATCGTGCCTGAAAAAGGCTCTTCACAAGTCGAGAGTCACCTTGGATAAGTTAAGAACTGCTGTCAGAGAGATAGAAACAAGAATTAATAATACACCACTAACATATCAAGATGACTCCAATTTGGAAATTGAAGCCTTAACTCCGGCTTATTTATTATATGGTAGACGACTGGACCCAGTACCCCGTTTGGACGTGACAGAGGAATTAGTGGATCCCACCGTTAATGAAGCAGACGCACACTTGCGACGAAGCTACACTAAATTCTGCAAGATACTGGATGCCTGGAACAAGCAGTGGGCATCAGAATATATCTTAAGCCTACGGAAAAGGTATTATGGAGCGAATTCTGCTAGTAACCATCGCAAACCTGAGATGGGAGACATAGTCTTGTTGAAAATGGACCAACCTCACTCCAAATGGCCCTTGGCAAAGATCCAAGAAGTTTATCATGATCACAAAGGAGTTATCAGAACAGTTCAAGTTTTATCTAGAAGACAAACCACTCTCCGAAATGTAGATCGGCTCATACCTATGGAGCTCACCATCCCACCGGATGAAGAACAGCAACCCCTAGTTATAGGGAGACTTAGACCACAACGAGCAGCTGCTGCTGGATCTAGAAGAAATTGACGTGATTTGTCAGCAGCAGGTCACATAACATGATGCAATACATAATATTTCGCCGGGCCCCAATCTGTGAGAAATAATTTGACTACACCCGTTTCTGGGAAGTGTTGGTAATAGCCTTCCTTTAGGGTAACCTCATTAGAGTGAACCATTTCCTACCAGAACCTGGTGATTGTAAATATTGTAAAGAATAATTAATATTAAGTAATTTAGAACTGTAAAAAATTACCTTGGCCAAGTTAATTTAGCTATAAAACCTCGTATGATTAAATTTAGAGGTACTGTATTTGGGATCAGTTTTGAAATTCCCACGATCGCAGACACGATCCACAATTTGCTGTAATATCCTGAACTCCTGGATAATATGTTTACTAAATCGTTATGAAACAATATTTACAGTATATTAATATTTATATAATAAAACGCTTATTTTCATGTATATGATTAAGTGAAGAGGGAATGAACCCTTGGTAACAAAAATAGTATATATTTTACTTAAGAGTCGGAAATTACAATTCTGACCAGACGCCATTAAACCTCTGGACCATCAAGACGTGCTTCCTTGACCTCCCGTAATACTCCCCACGCCCAGCCGGGACAGTAATCCTTCCTACCGAAGACGGAATTCTTCGAAATTACGCCAGGACCCGAAATATAGCTAAGTCATTGATATAGATGGCCATGTATAAAATGTTTAGTTAGGGATTCTGATAGATAGGCTATCATGGGTTGAGACAACTGGTTAACCATCATCTCCTTATTCAATCCATGCCACAAGGTAGGCTATCAATTTCTTGACTTGTATTTCTTTTGTTGTGCTTAATGTATTAAAGGATACTAATCAACCACATATTCCTTTACACTCACTGTCGCTCGCCAGGAAAAATCGACACCTATATGGCATGAAAGGTCTTAGACAGGAACTCCAAAGTGGGGGGGCTAGAGGGGGATCTGTGTGCATGAGAGAGGCAGAGAGTTACTCTTCAGATTTGATAAATATAGTGTTTTGGCTTGAAAAAAAGCTTGGGTAGACATCTGGGAAGGTGGGCCTTCTCTTGTAAAAGCCGTTTGAAAATTACATGTTTGAATGACATTTTTCTGCTAAATCGCGCCTCACGAAAATTGAGTTTTCCTTGTATCTCTGGCTCTAATTTACCTAGAATGATGGTGCCAGTGTCTAGACATATGTTTTTTGGGCCAAGGAATTCATTTATGCCATTCAAAATTCAGTTAAACCAACTCCAAGGGCTCATTTCTGGTATTAAAAGTCTTATCGAATCACATTTCCATGGTGATTTACGCTCTATGCCTACTGTTCTGTATGAAATTTCATATTTGTGCTGCAAGATTTTTGTGAACAATTGCATTCAAGTAATGTATGCTGTAATTAGGAAAACAAATCTCATTCTATTATATGGAAATCTTACTGTAATCAAAGATCAGGCATCATGAACGGCAAACACCAATTTACAGACTTCTCAGGAATTTGCGCAATTTTGAGCATGAGATGGTCACATTTAAAACTTCAATTGTGGAAATTATGTTCCCACAGAGACTTTCTTCTTGAAGGCTACAGTCACAAAATCTAGTGCAAAGGACACCTTTCAGTTTGCAGGAACAGGAAGCCCTCGCACACTTTTTACACCCGCAGCGAACTGTGTATTCTTCTGGCAAAGGGTTGTGCCCAACAATAGGAAGTAGCAACTCATCATCCAGCACATATCCAAATGATGTTGGATCTGGCTTGTCAACAGCAGTCTCAAACACACAAAGCATTTCCTTGGTTGCAATGCATGCTCTGAGGATGTGAGCCTTGATGGCTTCACTAGTTGGAGGCAGTGCATTGCTACCCTTGCTGTGGAAATACAAGTGAGACCGCAACTCATTCATTGTCTGAACTGCTGTACCTTTCTTGAGGACCTGGACCAGGTACCCCTCAGCTTTTGACAAACTATCAGTCAATTTTGGCTCATGAATATAGTGGCCAAACTCAGCCAAAAACTGCTGGGTTTGCCTTGAGAGCAGCTGGCTTTGTTCCCACTTTGCTGGTATAGTCACTTCCAGTCAAATGATGCACCGCAGGTAACACAGAGCAGAGTGAACCATGCTGTGCAGCCATGGTATGGATAGGTGAGAACCTTGTTGAGTCACCAACACCACATCTGACCCACAATTGCAGGAGACCATTGGTTTGAAGGGTAGATAAATGATACAAAAGGAGGATGATGACATCACTGTCTGGTGAATGTACTACGACACGGTCAATGTTGTATTTCAGAGAGTGCAACATGCAAAGCAATTCTCTCATCAGCTTCCTACATGTGGGAATGAAGTTCAGGCATTTCCACCACTGCCTCGTTGATTGTAGACTTGCATGGTTTCTCATGTTTGATTTCACCAGCCACAACTTGTTGAGCACTTGTCAGAGAAACAGCTACTGCCTCATGTAACAGGACTTCCAGCTTCAGCTTGTTCTTTGAGGACCCCCAGAACATGTTCATATCCACTGGAAGAGGTGTGTCTCCAAGAACTTCACTTAGTTCTATTGGACTTTGTGTTGATCTTCGTTTCCTCTCGCAGTCTTTGATGGAGTGAAGATCATAGGAGTAAAAAACGAAGTCAAGTCTCTGAGCAAATGTGGAAGATCGTCTCGCATATTCAATTACTTCCTTGCAGAGATCGCCAAAAGTTTTCAATCCCTGAAGTTTGATTTTTCGAAAGATGGCCAAAACATCAAAAACGACTCCAGACTTCAAACTTTGATCCTCGAAATCGGGCTTCTTGTCCTCTGTAAGATTCTTTTCAAGCTGTTGTATTAGAGTGCTTTTCTGAGCTTTCTTCATGAAACCATCTTCGTCAAATAAATACTGTTCCTGGGAGACATCATAAGGTAATACTGATTCCATTGGTATGCCTCTTGCTATTGTGATATCTACCATTCTTTTGTAGGCAGATCCAGCTCCCTTCTTCTTTTTGCCTTTCTGTTCAGATGGCTTCTTCTGGATCGTGTGAAACCCCTTGATGTTGGTCCTGTGGATGGTATCCGATATCTTCCGAGACTTATCAATAAACCTTTCCTGCCTAAGTTTGCTGCAAACTTCAGAGCCAATCTTCTTATGTTCAAAATTTCTTGACTCAGCTCCTCGTTCATAACTTCTTTAGTGATAATATTGTGCAGCTCAGTCTGTTGGGATGGAGTCTGGAATGGATTTTCATGCCTGAGGATGAAGTCAATGAGAAGCTGGACATTCTTCTCTCCTGCTTGTGTCTCATGGTCACTTACATTGTGGTTCAAGTCAATTTCATCTTCGGTTTTGAATCCACTGACTTCTCGGTGCAAGTTGCTGATTTCAAGCATTTCGTGATAAATCAGTTCCCATTTGGTGACAAAGGCCTTTTGACGAGTCATTCCAATGATGCCAGACTGACTTTTCTGGGAACGATTAATTGTTTGCTCTAAAGCCATGTCTGCCCCAACTGATTTGAACCGTCCTATAGTGTGCTTTACCACAAACTTCCCTCGACAGAAATGTTCATGTATGTCAGGAGCTGTAACTGGAAGTCGTTTCATATCCTCCAGATAGAGGGAACACCAGCGAAGATAATTTGTAGCATCAAAAGCAGCAAAGAGTGGAAGCAGTTCCTCAACAGTGAGAATGTGGAGGTCCCAGTTGCCTTCACGATCACTCCTAATAAGGTTCTCCACTAACGTCACCATCTCAAGAAAGGTGTTCCAGTATTTGAAGGTCTTGTAGCTGCTGCAGTTCAACTGAATGAAGTTGTTAAAGTCATCAATGAGTTTGAGGGGTTTATCCTGCAGTAGTTTCAGAAACTTCTGACTTTCTTCCCTGTCCTTGGCTGCCAGACTCTTCTGCAAGTCTTGTATAACAGTGACTTCATCATGATAACCATTTGGATTTGATTACAAAAATGCACCTAACTGCAATCTGCCAAGTGCTTCCTTGAGACACTGCATGCCTGTGAGTGACCTCACATAATGGCGACCGGTCAAGACACTTTCAACAACATTTGGACCAAACATTGTGCTTTCAACAAGAATTGTCTGAACACCACTGCCCTTCAGATATTTCCCAATGCAACCAAGAGCAACTTTGGTCATGTGGAAGGACCCCCATACAAAGCACTATGTTCTTAAACTCCTCGGGTCTAAGCAACTGGATCTCTCTGGCTATTCTGTAAACCCCTTCATCACATGTCACTGATAAGTTTGACTGCTCCAGAGTTGACAACAGACCTTGAAGATTTTTCAATTCTGTGTACACTGTTGAGTATTCAGTGACAGGAAAGGGCAGCAGAGGCAAAAATGAGACCTGAGAAACTGGGATTTGTTCTTTGGACCAAATGGCATTCACACCACTCCAAGAAGGAACCTTTTGACTGGATGGTTTGATTGCCACAGACTCTCCTAAATCTAGCCGAGACGAGGCCCAGATTTGGTCTTTCATCTTCACATCAAACAAGAGGTGTTTGTCCAGGGGGTCATTCATTGGATTGAAATCATCAGGCAATTGTGGCCTGATTGCTGGCTTTATGAAACTCTGCAGTTTTTGGCAATCAAGTTCCACATGAAAGGCCTTTTGGCCATGGACCACATTTGTCTCAGATACATTTGGCTTTCCTCTGTGGGCACCATCCTTCTCTTGGAACACCACTGCAACTGTATCATGACTTGAACCAATACCAGACAAGGTGCTCTCATTATGGTCGAAATTGTCAAAGGCTGCCATGGTGAATTTATTGGCATCAAGACTTGAGGGCAGTGGCATGCCATTCTCAGCTGATTGTACAGTATAAGATGCAGTGTCATGATGGATACGCATCAGCTCATCATAGCTTATGCACAGTCCAAACTTGTTAAAGTTCGAGATCAGATTCTTACTTTTGCATGTGTCATGGATGGCCACACTGTTCATGACATGAAGAGGAGTGCGCTTGTGGCCTTGATGCACATTGTAAAACATAAACTGGAAAGTGGAGAGAATTTGTTTCAATTTGGCATCACTGCAGCCGTGACTTGAAACCACATTGAACAAAACCTTTAGGAAATCCAAAACTGGCTTGGGAACATTAATGTTGTCCCAAGCAGCCCTCAGATCAGTGGCATCACAGAACCTGTCTTCCAAGCCAAAATCATAGTCAAGAAGACAGTCACGCAATTTGCTTGCACATTCCTTGACAAGATTGGTCTGGTCTAAGAAATCCTCCCAAGCTTTATACTTAAAACATATTTATTGGTTAAAAGGATGAAGTTTTTCTTTTGTGTGTGTATATTATGTATTATTACTTTTGGAAAAAGTTAAGAGATCCTCACAAGCTTTGTACTTAACATATATTTATACTAGGTTACTTTCTTTTTAGGATCGTATGTTGAAATATAGCCTGATGATGGATGTGTGATACGTCCGAAAATTTGCAAATAAATCATTCTCAACATGTATACTGTTGTGGCTCTTGTTTCTTCATCTACAAAATTAGATATCCTGGAAATGTACCTACCACTGATACATATACAGTATATAGCCTCGGATATTGCCTGCCCAGCCTTTATCTCTTCCCTCATCGCGACCAACGACCTCGTATTGTCCATCCTTTCTTCTCAACCCGGAATGACACTTAACCCTTAATTAGCGGCTCACCACATAAGTCGAGTTAAATAAAGCTGGACTATGTGGCGGCGCTCGACATAGGTCGAGTGGCAATTTCAGCACGTAATGTTGCTGAGAGAGAGAGACAAGTGGTGGCAGGAGACTAGCGAGCGTATGACTGCTCCAGACCACCGCGGCGAACCTACTGACACGAATCTCAGCTCCCTCCTCCCTCTCTCACTCGCTACATACGAATTATATGGGGAAAGTACCGAATTACATGCTTTTTGCACTCGCGTTGCACGGTTATTGCAAGAAAACTAGCCATCATAAAAGGATCGTTATGGTGTCATTCGAAAGCTCTGTTTATGCCCTTTCAGGGATAGGTACTTGTTTTACGTTCTGGGTCTTATTTAGGCATGAAAATGATCACGTAAACAGCCCTATTTTGGCTAAAAACACCCCGCTGGGCGGTACATATAAATAAACCGCATAGGCCGCTCGTAAGGTGTTAATGAGGACGTAACAGCAGCGATTAACACCTGGAAGGGAAGTACAGGAGTAGAGGAGGAGCCTCAGGGTACCTCCAGGAGCAAGGAGAAAGCGTGGGATACCATCTCGGCGAAGAAAACTCAAGAAAATCTCCTAACCAATGCAGACCAGGTTGCAAAAGCACGCCTCCAGGCAGCCGCCCGTTCGGAGAGTGGCTTGTGGTTACACGCCATCCCCATCCCACCTCTTGGAACTCACTTGGATGCTGAAGCGCTCCGGGTTGCCATCGCGCTCAGAGTGGGTGCGGCAGTTTGTCACCCACACACTTGCAAGTGTGGTGGGTGGATGGATGCTCAAGGTCACCATACCTTGTCATGTAATTACAACGCAGGCTGCCTGCCAAGACACTCTGCACTAAATGATGTCATAAAACGGGCCCTGCAGAGTGCTAACCGTGCATCAATCCTCGAACCACATGGACTTCACAGAGAAGACGGCCAGATGGGATGACCACTTTCCCTTACAAGAATGGCCGGTGCCTCGTGTGGGATGCCACATGTGTTGACACTTTCTCCACAACCAACATCGCCAGAAACGCCGACGAAGCAGGTGAAGCCGCCCGGATAGCAGAAAATAAAAAGCGAGAAAAATATCAAGCCATCGCCAGAAATCATCAGTTCGAGCCCCTGGCATTCGAAACTTCAGGAGTCTTCGGCCCTACCACCCTTAAGATGGTGAATGAAATAGGCCGTAAAATCAGAGAAGTTTCAGGAGAACCCCGGGAAACCCTCTGGCTCAAGCAAAGACTAGGGATGGCTATCCTCCGGGGCAATGACACCAGCGTCATGAGCTCAGTTCGACAGGACTGGGTCATGCCACTGTGTGAGGCCCGGGCAGGAGTGGTGTATCCGTAGTCTTTCCACAGTAGGGTAAAACAAAACATAAACTTTATTTGTATGTAACATGTGTGATGCACATAAATAAAAGGGGATGTGTCGGATGGTTGAAAGCCACAGTTGCTCGCGCGTTTGGGGCTAGCAACACGTATTATGAAAAACATGCATCCTCCTTCATTCACTGTCCCCCCCTTCACTCACTCAACCCCACAATTTGCCGGAGGATAACAGGTTTTTCACAATACGTAGACGGAGGTCTTTTAAAAACAAACAAAAGTATATACAAAGTCTTGAGGGTGAGAACAAGTAAAGCTGTTCCTCTTGTCCAACCCTTGGTGATAGAATTTCCTCTAAGCAGCTGTTTGTATTTTCATGCAGTCATGCAGAGACTAGGTCATTCCCAGTTGACGCTCAAGATAAGTACCTAAGCATTATGATAAGCAATTTCACCAAGATATCGATTGGATATACGAAAAAAATCCCAATGTAATGACATAGCAGTAACATAATAATAATATTAAACAAATAAATTTATAAAAATATGTACAAAATAATCACAAGTATATATGCTTGGTTCTTTTAATGTGAATTAAGTAACACCCCGTTCTTTAACATTAATATAAAATACAAACCCTAATGTACTTGAATAAACTAATGAAAGCATATGACACTCCCGGGATTCGAACTCGGGACACCACACCAAGAACATAAGCACCTAATATATGTTCTGGGTTATCACAAGAATTACTATTTAGTAGTTGTTACGTTAATGTGGAAATAGAGTAAAAACACTTCTTATAACCCTCTCAGTATTCAATGGCGCAATTTCACTCTGTGTGCGATCAAATGACTTTATTTAGCTTAGGAAGAGATTGTGGGAGTTCAAGGTTTAAACGAGATAGATGTTACCCTCTCGATTACTAGAGGGCCTTCCAAAGCCGAGCCTAATCGCCTAATGTTACCCATAAAGTGAATAGGGCGTCATGTGTTGTAAGCGTGAAACTATGAGACTATGACATTGTACTCTTATCAGAACTTGGTGAAGTAGGGTTGATGTTGATGGTACAGGGTGAGAAGAGACCGGCTGATAAATATTCCTTTATCTTCTCAGCTGTTGGTTCTCTTGCTAGTTTTCGTATATAAGATGAGGATAGCGAATGAACTGGCACACTAGAAAAGAACCAATACCCAGGATCTACTGTGGCGCGTTGTCAAAATTCGATTCCATTTAGTTGTTCAGCTTCATAATAATCCTTCGCCATGATCTCTGTGGTTCTACTTGCTGCCTTCGCAGGGCTTGTTTCTGCTACCGTCGTCCAGGACTGTGGTAAGCGCGAAAGTTGTTTAAGTAAATTCGGTTGTGACCATACTAACAAATCGGTCAAGTCAAGTTTATCCTCTGATATATTAACAAAAACACGATATATGTACACTAACGCGTACTAACATATAATTATATGCTCAGGGTTGGGGCCTTCCTTCCCCTCCTCCACCCTGGGCAGGTGGAAAGCGGGAGTCGTGTCCAAGTCTACCCCACCTTCCACCCCCAAACTATCCCCAACTCCCCCACCTTCCTCCTCTGGCTGCTAGTTAGTGATTAGCAACGTATGTTCTCATGTCTTGTAAGTTATAGCTAAACCATCATTGCACACTCTTACAATGACCAACATATAAAATGTATTAGGAATATAATACAATATGTAATTGTATTCTCAAAATGAGTTGACATACAACGTCGGTTACATCTTCTGTGGGGCTCTCTCCTCTTCTCTCTCTCTCTCTCTCTCTCTCTCTCTCTCTCTCTCTCTCTCTCTCTCTCTCTCTCTCTCTCTCAACACATATACTACGAGTTCAGGTCATTGAAGTTTATAAAATATGTAATAGGTTTGACAATGTGGATTATAGCAATATGTTTAGCCTCAATATGAATACATTACGCAACCAGGCTGGAAGTTAAAAACTAAATGGTTCAGCACTAGTATTTGTGAAAACTTGTTCACATATAAGAACTGTTCTACCTGGAATAAACTTCCCTCAGAATCTGTAAAAGAATTCCTCAGTAGAACAGTTCTGAAGACAGTATTTTTCACACTCTGTAATGATTGTATTTAGTGTATTTGTGTAATGCACTAAACAATGTGTTTCCTTCTACTTTGACTATCTCTCCGGAATGGACGCAAGGGCTTTGAGATACTATTCCTTGTAACTTTTTGTAACACTTACTCTCACTGTTTCTCATAGCCTACACTTTCTACGACCAAGATTTAACAGGTTAACCCCTTCATTACTGTGTGTGTGATGAATGTTGCCAGCATTCGATACACATAGATGAGAGTTGATGGTAGAACTGTCTATTAAACCTTAATTTTTAGTTGGGGGTTTGTAGAGGTGAGAGGCTAGGATCACAGACGATGACAGAGGAGGGGGAAGTGAGAAGGCGAGTACTGCTACTCAGAGGCTCGATATTCAAACCTTACTATACAGTAAGTTAACACCGACTTTGTAATTGACAACGAGTTTTACATTTAATTGACTGAAAAATGAGTGTATAGGCCACGTAGAATGAAACTCAGACCGTTTATAGTATGCATGGTATTGCATAAATGGGACAATCTGAATAAAATTATAAAGAAAACAATCAGTAACAGTCGCAACACTATTCCAGCCAATATTTGCCCGTTGTCCTTTCCTTATTTGTTAAACAGACGCGACTGTCATAAGTGATTTGATAACCTATGATTTAGATGGTAGAGTGCAGGTTGATGTGCATGCCAATGATGGTAAATATGTTATCCTTAATACTGTATTAGATTGGAGTTTATTACGGTATCATCATATTCAAATAACAATAAACCATGGTCGGTGAGAGAGAGAGAGAGAGAGAGAGAGAGAGAGAGAGAGAGAGAGAGAGAGAGAGAGGAGAGAGAGAGAGGAGAGAGAGAGAGAGAGAGGAGAGGAGAGAGAGAGAGAGAGAGAGAGAGAGAGAGAGAGAGGAGAGAGAGAGAGAGAGAGAGAGAGAGGAGAGAGAGAGAGAGAGAGAGGAGAGAGAGAGAGAGAGAGAGAGAGAGCGAGAAGATCCCTACAGCCGAAATTCATGAATCCGACGTTGTAATAATGTCAACTCATTTTGAGAATACAATTACATATTGTATTATATTTGTAATACATGTTATATGTTGGCCATTGTAAGCGTGTGCAATGATGGTTTATCTATAACTTACAAGACATGAGAACATACGTTGCTGATCACTAACTAGCAGCCAGAGGAGGAAGGTGGGGGAGTTGGGGATAGTTTGGGGGGTGGAAGGTGGGGTAGACTTGAACACGACTCCCGCCTTCCATCTGCCCAGGGTGGAGGAGGGGAAGGAAGGCCCCAACCCTGAGCAGCTTTTAGTACGCGTGAGTGTACATAATATATACTGTATATATATATATATATATGTGTGTGTGGGTGTGTGTGACTTATGCACGAGAAGTGAATGGGTGGAGAAACAGTGATAGAACGATACAGAGATTCAAGGTAGACTATTGTACAGTCCTTCTCACAAGGCACAGTCATTGTACGTCCATATTGCCATGTTCGATAAAGGAGACATGTGAAGTTTGATTATATCTTATATTGATTTAATTTTTACAAAGTTTATTTGTTAATATTTGTTCCTGAACCAAGTTGAAGAAGTGGACGTGTAATCCGACATTTATACTTGACAATGGAAATACACGAATACAAATGGGATAAAATATAAAGAATGATAACTGATATTCAACTAGAATAGCCTAAGGATGTTAAGATGTCTACCCATTGTTTCTCGCGCAAGATTCTGTGGCGTCTGAAAATACTTTGAACCATGTAAGTTTTTGCTTACGTATTTTTATGGAACTATACTACAAATAAAGGTATATGAAATCTACATGTTAGTATATAAATCCTTTCAGTATTAGAGGACGCATTTATGTCTATTATTCTGATTATCATTAGACAATTTTATCATTTATGTCTATTATTCTGATTATCATTAGACAATTTTATCATTTATGTCTATTATTCTGATTATCATTAGACAATTTTATCATTTATGTCTATTATTCTGATTATCATTAGACAATTTTATCATTTATGTCTATTATTCTGATTATCATTAGACAATTTTATTCAGATACGATTACTATTCAAAGTGGTACAAAATGTCTCGATGAAATCTCTAGCTCCGAAAAGTTCTTAAACTGAAGAAAATCTTGTGATAATATCCAGGCTAAACTCTTAGAGCACGTTATAATCTTCAAGAGGATAATAATTCGTGTAATATATGTATTGTATTTCCCTTATAGACGAAGGTGAAAAGTGCTTGTAATTAAATAATGGCCCATCCCATCATCAACATAGTAAGGCTGGACAACCCTCCACGTTATACTCGTCTACTTTGCTCTTTCTTTCTTTCCTTATCTCTAATTCTTAAGAGACCGCTCACCTACCTCAACCTGTTTATTGCCCCTCAACTTTAACCTTAAGGGGAGGTTTTTAGTCGATTCCCTAGACTTCCATCAAGCTTATAATTACTCCCCCTTGACCCCCTTTCAAGATAAATTTGTACATTTTTCGGTAGAAAAATGTCCCGGCCGAAGGCCGATGCCCCTTAAATTACAGGCTCGCTATCGCTCGCCAGGAAAAAATCGACACCTAAATGGCACGAATGGTCTTAAAATTGACAGAAATGGGGCGAGGGTTCTTAAAATCGCCAAACTAATGGGGCAAGCGTCTTTAAATCTGACAAGCAATGGGGCTAAACATGAGGGAGAAAGAGGTTCAGAAAAAAATCCTCCCGGTGGAAATCTCCCCTTAAATTCAAAATAGCAAGACAGACAATCCGTCGCCATTTACTCTCTACTTCCTGATTCCTATTCTATATATATCTACTTCCTGATTCCTATTCTATATCTATCTATATGCTCAGGCCCAATCCCCATTTTTTCTATTTTATTTTTATTTTATTCTATTTTAATGTTTTTTTTTTTGTTTTTTTTTTCTTGGGGGGTGGTCGACTCAAGACAGAGCAAGAACAGGGAAAACACAAAAACAACATAAAACAACGAACAAACACAGATAAAAACACAAATTCACACACATCCTGCTTCCTGTCTACACTTTTCGGTACTCTTTCTCATCTATCAATCCACCCGTCTGTTTAGTAGTGGTTATATGACACCAGTTCCAATAATTGAACGAAGCCAAGTTCTGAAGCATATGGACTATAATAAAGAATACATGTTTCGTTTGCGTTTGATAATCATTAAAATGGATGGGCCAACATTTATGCTCTTGACTGTACCTACCATTTGTGCTCTTAACATATCTTAACATCTGAACATATTCCTAAACCTTACCTTCAGTCTTACTCAAAGCCTTCAAATACTCATAACAGTTGCAAGAATTGTTATCTGCCTGAAGGGGTGTTTTTCTGGACCCCCTTCTCTCTCATGTTTAGCTCCATTTGTCATGAGATTAAAAGAAGTTCGCCCCATTAGTTGGTGATTTTAAGACCTTTCAGCCTACCTCCTTGTCATTTTTAAGACCTTTCGTGCCATTTACCTGTCGATTTTTCCTGTCACGTGATACCAAGCCTGTAATGTAAGGGGAACTAGCCTTCAACCGGGACATTTATCTCGAAAGAGTGTTGGGAGTGTTTATTAAGCTTGATGGAGGCCCAAGGAAAAAAAACTAGCCTTAAATATTCACCGAAATATATTGTCGATGAGGTGTGATAGTTGTAATCGGAAAATTACACTTCATGGTCGCCGAACTGAATATATTGTTGTCACCATTTCAGATTTCGTTTCGTTTTGTTTTGTTTATTAATTTAACCCTCTCAGTAAAGAATGAGGACGCCGTTTCACTTTATTTTAGGTGGGGAGATTGTAGACACCAATCGAGCAGGGAAACACCCAAGGGAGGCCACATAGGCATTTGATAAGGAGTTGCTGGAAGCCCTGTTTAGTTTGTCTGGCCTCCCTCACTGTTTCTGTGTCTCACCTACACAGAGAGTAATCCAGCTAGCTCTCACAAACACCCCCTCCTCCTATCCATTTCACTACACTAAACAAGCACACCACTCTTCTTTCCAATACACCAAAAACAAAAACAACAACATTTAAGTTGACCACCAACCGCCCTTAATTTGGCTCTGTCACTCCTTCAACTTTGCGGGAGGCACTTGTTGCGGGCAGCTTTGCCTTTTGTCTCCCTCATACACATATAAAAGAAGAAAACATTAGACGATTATATTCATTTTTTTAGGCCCTCTATGAACGAAGTGGGTAAATGATATCTCAATAAACCCTCGGATTTCCAAATTCCCTCCCTAAACTGAAAACATAAATTGCTTAATGATAACCAGCATAATAGGAAGGCATGGGTCCCTTTATACTGAAAGGGTTAATTATATGTGTTTTACCATTCCAGGTTCCACGGCCACCGTAAACAGCGTGACCATCCGCAACTGTGAAATACCCCCGTGCTTCTTTCAACGAGGAGAGGACATGTCGGTGGAGCTGGACTTAATTAATAGTACGTACACTCTGATTATCTGTGTGAGAAAGTCGGTCGCTCACCCAGCCCTGCCAGATCTATGGTTTAGGGATCGAGGGGTGGAAAGGGAATTATGACCCCAACTGTACAACATTAAGGGGAGGTATTTTAATTTGTTCCCTAGACCTCCATCAACCTTAAAATTACACCCCCTCGAGTCCCTTTCAAGATAAATTTTTACATTTTTCGGTAGAAAAATGTCCCGGCCGAAGGCCGGTTCCTCTCAAATTACAGGCTCGCTATCGCTCGCCAGGATAAAATAGACACCTGAATTGCACGAAAGGTCTTAATATGGGGTGAAAGTTCTTAAAATCGTTAAACTAATGGGGCAAACGTTTTATAATATCAAAAGCAATGGGGCTAAACATGAGGGAGAAAGGGGTCAAGAAAACAATCCCTCAAGTGGAGACCTGCCCTTAAGTATACACTAATTAGAGTATGGATGTAGATAGACTTGGTTAATATTAGAGTATGGATGTAGATAGACTTGGTTAATATTAGAGTATGGATGTAGATAGACTTGGTTAATATTACATATTGATGTAGATAGACTTGGTTAATATTACATATTGATGTAGATAGACTTGGTTAATATTACATATTGATGTAGATAGACTTGGTTAATATTACATATTGATGTAGATAGACTTGGTTAATATTACATATTGATGTAGAGAGACTTGGTTAATATTACATATTGATGTAGATAGACTTGGTTAATATTACATATTGATGTAGATAGACTTGGTTAATATTACATATGGATGTAGATAGACTTGGTTAATATTAGAGTATGGATGTAGATAGACTTGGTTAATATTAGAGTATGGATGTAGATAGACTTGGTTAATATTAGAGTATGGATGTAGATAGACTTGGTTAATATTACATATGGATGTAGATAGACTTGGTTAATATTACATATGGATGTAGATAGACTTGGTTAATATTACATATTGATGTAGATAGACTTGGTTAATATTACATATTGATGTAGATAGACTTGGTTAATATTACATATTGATGTAGATAGACTTGGTTAATATTACATATTGATGTAGATAGACTTGGTTAATATTACATATTGATGTAGATAGACTTGGTTAATATTACATATTGATGTAGATAGACTTGGTTAATATTACATATTGATGTAGATAGACTTGGTTAATATTACATATTGATGTAGATAGACTTGGTTAATATTACATATGGATGTAGAGAGACTTGGTTAATATTACATATTGATGTAGATAGACTTGGTTAATATTACATATTGATGTAGATAGACTTGGTTAATATTACATATTGATGTAGATAGACTTGGTTAATATTACATATTGATGTAGAGAGACTTGGTTAATATTACATATTGATGTAGATAGACTTGGTTAATATTACATATTGATGTAGATAGACTTGGTTAATATTACATATTGATGTAGATAGACTTGGTTAATATTACATATTGATGTAGATAGACTTGGTTAATATTACATATTGATGTAGATAGACTTGGTTATTATTACATATAAACGTGTGATCAAATGACATTTTCGTGAATATTGACGTCAATAAGAGTACGTTGGATATTAATGGAATTACAGTCAGGGGGGATGGGCCAGTTTTCTAGACCACTTTCTCCCTCATGTTTAGCCCCATTACTTTTCAGATGTTAAGATGTTTGCCCTATTAGTTAGTAATTAGTTAGTAATAACCGTGCCCTAATTTTCGTCAATATAGTGCATTACCAAAAGTGTAGAAATAAGCCACTTGTCCCTGTGTCATGAGGTTAAAGTCACACAGTAATGACTAAGAAACGGACAAGGCTACCTTGGCTTACCTGTGAGAACTACCAAACCATTATTGCTCCTCCATCAAACACGGTAGTTATCAGCCACCACCCAACCCTACTATCGCCTTTAAATTCAAGTTATCTGTCAATATCAAGTATAAATATACAAAATGTATGTATTTTTGTACATTTTTATTTTGGTATTGACAGATAACTTTAATTTAAAGGAGATAGTAGGGTTGGGTGGTGGCGGATAACTACCGTGTTTGATGGAGGTGCAATAATGGTTTGGTAGTTCTCACAAGTAAGCCATGGGTAGCCTTGTCCGTTTCTTAGTCATTAATGTGTGACTTTAACCTCATGACACAGGGACAAGTGGCTTATTTCTACACTTTTGGTAATGCACTATATTGACGAAAATTAGGGCACGGTGTGAACAAAGCTGTGTCATAAATATCATACTGATCCAACTGTTTGTTAATAAGTTATTCCCGAAAAACGATGTAATGGGGCCTCTGAAATCTATAGTAGGTGTCGATAATTTGTTTTTCCTGGTGATCAATAACAACCATGGCATTTAGGAGAAACCTGCCTTCGGCCGGGGCATTATTCTACCGACAAATGCACAAATTTATCTCGAAGGGAGGTCTTGGGGTATTTATTTAACCTTGATGGAAGTCTAGAGAGGAAACTAGAAGACAAATATATAAAAAAATAAATAAACAATCAATTTTAATATCCTCTTAATATTGTAGATACATATGAGGGATATTTACTTGGGGTTAGCCTTCTTTAATAATACAATTAAAGTATTCATCAACTTCTAATATGAGATATAATTCATTATAAATACATATATATTAGATTCAGGACATACTTCAATAATAGTAATACTAATAAGGACTATTTGTCAACAGCCTACTAAGCAAAAACCCTCATAAGGCTGGGCTTCGATTATAGTACGTATGACATTAATTGACATAGACGTATAATATATTTCGAGCCTTCCAACTGAATAGCATGCAAACATCAGGCAAATAATAAATATGGAGATTCAGTTCAACCTACTTAGCATAAACAAATTGACGGGGACTATATGTATGACATGGAAATGAGAACATTTCCGTGAAGACAGACTTCGGCAACACTGTTTATTATTCAATAACAGCCATTTTCTGTTGTGTACAGTACAATCGTCTGCGGCTAAAGGTGGTACAAATTTTAATGAACAACTCTAACACGCTGAAAAAGTATTTGGAAACATTCTCTATACACATGCCCACATCAGTGTTTTCTCTCATTCATCGTTCTCTGTCTCAATTGTATTACGTAGTGTATCAACTATTTGTGCAGGCGACTCCAAATGTTCATGGTCATTAAAATAATCGTGTTCTCTGCAGAAACACCTATATTATATTATGCTAGAATGATAAAGATTACTTTAATAGTAAAAAACTCTAAAAAACACCTGCTTATAATTACCATTCAAAAACTATAGCTTAGATGCACCAATCACGTTCATTGCAGACAGTCAGAAAGACCCAAAGACAATGGTGTGTGTTGTCTATTTTTATTTATACAGCCGACGGAAAATTCAATCCCTTGGTACTTCATTTTTCGATACTTGATAGCAAAATATGGAACGGTATCTTAATACTAGAAGGTTTTCATAATTAACCCACTGAACCCCAGCAAGTTTTGAATAAATGTACATCGAGGGACCAGCAGATTTGGCCTTTTTGTTTTTTTTCTTAAATAGCTAAAATAGGTGTGAAATTAGGAATAACACCAAAAAAAAAAACACTCACCTCGGTCATTTGGGGGTCCTATGGGGGGGGTGGGGGGGGTGGCCAACCTCAACCATCAGCTTATGCCGGGCGGCCTTCAAACTTCCCGCCCGGCTAGAGACAGCTGAGCGCGGCAGCATGGCAGATGTACGATGCGTCCAGTTTTCGAGTGACGGTTATTTACACCACCCGAGCATCATGTGTGCCTTCATAATTCATATATTAGCAACATGTATCACATAATGTCATTATAAGTGAAGTTACAGTGTGATAAGTGCATAGATTCAAGTTTTATATGTGTCGAGGGTGTGGCAAGACTCGCGCGCGTCCATGGTTACCATAATGACTGGTGGGCTGGCGGCCACCTTGTTCATGTACTCACGCACGTACACACTGCCAGCTGAATGACACCAGACCCGTCCACTCACTCTCACTTTTATTATGCCTCTCACGTACTCTGTTTATTGATGTTATACTTTACCGTATATTTTATAGTTAGAATATGAGTGTTACACATTGTTTTAGGCACCTTTGACTTAGAAATATGGGCTTTGGCGTATTCTTAGTGGGGAGACAGGGGAAGTGGTGGTGAAGGCAGGGGGAGTGGGGGAGGACCAGTGTACACAAAACTTGCTATATACGTAGCAACATGACACACTATCTCGTCTCTTCTTACCCCTACCATGACCTGGCGGAATTTTGAGGAATGCTGTGGGGTCTGGGTCATCCTCCTCCTCCTCTTCCCCACTTGGTGGGGAGTCAACTATATTATGGGAAACGTTAGTGGAGCGATAAACATAGCAAGGCGACGAGGTAAACAAGGTAACTGGGCCGGGAGGGAGGTGGGAGGCCGCCCAGTCCTTCCAGTCCTTCCACTCCCGCGCTCTCTCTCCCCACTCCCCACCGTGGTGGGACTTGGATATTACCAATTGATAAGTATTGCCACTTTTGGGTAGCATCATAAGGTATATCCCATATGAATTTGAACCCTCTAGCTACTATTGGATAAAAATAAATAAGCACAAAAGTGGCGGTGGGATAAGTGGGTAAGCTGGCTTTCCCCATCCACCCTTACTCACCCGCGCGGATGGGCTAGGGCGTTGCGCGTACCGCCACTCTTCGGCAACATCATAAGGTAGTTTCCCATACCATCATCAGGCCTCTAGCTACCATAGGACAAGAGTAAATCATTTCAAAGTAGCAGACGCAACCTATGCGGCGCTGGGGTTTAGCGTTACATACATTGCCGACGCATACGCTGGGGTCCCGTGGGTTAACACAAATATTCGGTCAAAATCTTCGTAACAGCCGAGTAATTAAGAAGGGGACATGAAAATATACCATCAGCTTAACAGATTACATATTAGATTAAACAGATTACAGGAAAATCAAAAGATAATGTATATTAACTCTTTCTCATTATCACTCATTAATGTCCAAATTGTCTTACATAATTACATGAGTGACATTAACACAAATCCCCTCGTTCCCCCCTTTCCCCCCCCCCCCCCCTTCAATTATCACCTATTTTCCCTGTTATTCCCTTATTCATTGGTATATTTTCGTGTCAACATCTCCAAGCCGGTTCTATGGTGTGGTCATGTGACTAGCGAGTGTGTTGCGTAAGGAAGAGTGTGGGTGAGTGAATCAGTCAGGCTTCAGGCCTCGCGAGGGGAGGGTTTTCTTCGCTCTGCTCCACAATTCATGAATGGATCGGCCGGCAATAATTCGCAATTTTGACCATCCAAACACTATTCCCACTTGTTTTATTGTTGTTACATGTTACTATCTTTATATTAAACATAAAATAGGCGCATATGAATAAGTAATAACGATATTTATCGTAAAATTACGATTTTAGGTGGGAATGGGGCCTAAATTGTCACCTGGTGGTAGGGTGTCCATTACACAGAGCTCGTCTTTAAGGGATTAATGGGTAAGAAACGTCACATAAGCTATGAAGGCGGCGACAGTGGAACTTTTTTGTCACATCATAGCTCTTTTGATGGGAGCGATACAAGTTAAAACCATTTCATTTCTTGCAGACGTAGCTACCGAGACCCTGACAACGTCGGTGACTGCCAACATCGGGGGTATTGACATTCCCTGGGCGGGTATTGACAAGGACAGCTGCACTGGTATGTTGGAGGGAGATTGTCCACTGGCCGCCGGGGAGAAGGCCTTGTACAGAGCCGAGGCGCCGGTGCTCATGGAGTATCCGTCGGTAAGTCTCAGGTTAAGGGGAGACGAGTCGCTTTTCTAGACCACCTTCTTCCTCATCTTTAGACCCATTAGTTTGGCGATTTTATGAATTTTCGTACCATTTCTGTCAATTTTAAGACCTTTCCTGTCAATTAGGTCTCTATTTTTTCCTGGCGAGCGATAGCGAGCCTGTAATTTAAGAGGAATCGGCCTTCGGCCAGGACATTTTTTACCGAAAAATGTACAAATTTATCCTGAAAGGGGGTCTAGGGGGCTTCATTTTAAGCTTGATGGAGGTCTAGCGAGGAAACTAGAAAAATAATAAATAAATAACAAAATTGACAAAAAGTGAAGGATCTCCCCTTAAGGACGGGTTTGTGGGCTTGCTGGACACCCTTCTCCCTCATGCTTAGCCCCATTAGTTTTGAAAATTTTCAGAATTTTGCCCTATTATTTTTGTGATTTTAAGACATTTCTCCCCATTGCTTTGCCAATATTCTGACCTTTTGTGTCATTTAGGTGGCGAGCGATAGCAATCCTGTATTTTAGGAGGAACCGGCTTTTTACTGGGACATTTTCTACCGAAAATGTACAAATTTATCTAGAAGGTAGATTTTGGGAATTTTATTTAGTAAACCCTAATAGAGGTCTAGGGAAAACAAAAACAAATAATACATAACCCTTTGAGGAGTATGACGCTGTTTTCGCGGCTATTACGAAGTTTTTTCTGCAGGTCATCCATTGTCAAGCTTATGCACTAGTATTCTGTCAGGAATTCTCTCTTATCATGGTCTATTATTGCAAGTTTGTTCTTCCTTCGAAACTGTAAAATACTCTTCTACGCTTCTATCTAACCCCACAATCCATTAATACAACAATAATTTACCTAGTTACTAGCAGGTTACTGATGCTGTCCTATTGTTAATATAACAATAATTGACCTAGTTACTAGCAGATTACTGATGCTGTCCTATTGTTAATATAACAATAATTGACCTAGTTACTAGCAGGTTACTGATGCTGTCCTATTGTTAATATAACAATAATTGACCTAGTTACTAGCAGGTTACTGATGCTGTCCTATTGTTAATATAACAATAATTGACCTAGTTACTAGCAGGTTACTGATGCTGTCCTATTGTTAATATAACAATAATTGACCTAGTTACTAGCAGGTTGCTGATGCTGTCCTATTGTTAATATAACAATAATTGACCTAGTTACTAGCAGGTTGCTGATGCTGTCCTATTGTTAATATAACAATAATTGACCTAGTTACTAGCAGGTTGCTGATGCTGTCCTATTGTTAATATAACAATAATTGACCTAGTTACTAGCAGGTTACTGATGCTGTCCTATTGTTAATATAACAATAATTGACCTAGTTACTAGCAGGTTACTGATGCTGTCCTATTGTTAATATAACAATAATTGACCTAGTTACTAGCAGGTTGCTGATGCTGTCCTATTGTTAATATAACAATAATTGACCTAGTTACTAGCAGGTTACTGATGCTGTCCTATTGTTAATATAACAATAATTGACCTAGTTACTAGCAGGTTACTGATGCTGTCCTATTGTTAATATAACAATAATTGACCTAGTTACTAGCAGGTTACTGATGCTGTCCTATTGTTAATATAACAATAATTGACCTAGTTACTAGCAGGTTACTGATGCTGTCCTATTGTTAATATAACAATAATTGACCTAGTTACTAGCAGGTTACTGATGCTGTCCTATTGTTAATATAACAATAATTGACCTAGTTACTAGCAGGTTACTGATGCTGTCCTATTGTTAATATAACAATAATTGACCTAGTTACTAGCAGGTTACTGATGCTGTCCTATTGTTAATATAACAATAATTGACCTAGTTACTAGCAGGTTACTGATGCTGTCCTATTGTTAATATAACAATAATTGACCTAGTTACTAGCAGGTTACTGATGCTGTCCTATTGTTAATATAACAATAATTGGCCTAGTTACTAGCAGGTTGCTGATGCTGTCCTATTGTTAATATAACAATAATTGACCTAGTTACTAGCAGGTTGCTGATGCTGTCCTATTGTTAATATAACAATAATTGACCTAGTTACTAGCAGGTTACTGATGCTGTCCTATTGTTAATATAACAATAATTGACCTAGTTACTAGCAGGTTGCTGATGCTGTCCTATTGTTAATATAACAATAATTGACCTAGTTACTAGCAGGTTGCTGATGCTGTCCTATTGTTAATATAACAATAATTGACCTAGTTACTAGCAGGTTACTGATGCTGTCCTATTGTTAATATAACAATAATTGACCTAGTTACTAGCAGGTTACTGATGCTGTCCTATTGTTAATATAACAATAATTGACCTAGTTACTAGCAGGTTGCTGATGCTGTCCTATTGTTAATATAACAATAATTGACCTAGTTACTAGCAGGTTGCTGATGCTGTCCTATTGTTTCCTCTTCCTGTTTTCCATTCTGGTTATTTTATGCAGCATAAGAAGGACCTATAAATCCAAAGGATTAATAGAATGTTTACCCCTTCCTAATCTGAAAAAATATAATAATAGGTTAGCAGGCGTAAAATAAATAATGAGGCCATTATTTAGGGTGTAACTCTCTAATTGAAGTGTTATCTTACTATTTCAGTTAAGTTTGGTGGTCACCTGGCAACAACTTGATGACACCGGTGCCACCACAGTCTGCTTCCTGTTTCCTGCTACAATTATCTAGTCCTTGAGAGCGAGTGAGCTCATTAAATGCCTATTGTTAGTCAGCTTCAAGTACAATCGGGGGTATTAAGTGTTGTCATAGATTTCAGTGGTTTTCGCTCAAAAAGTGTTATTGGTGTCTTTATAGTTACTGGAAAAAGTGCTTATCCCTCAGAGTATTAGTCAGTGTCCGAAACTTTATGAAATATCTGACACTTATTAACCTCGACTGTACAAGTGTTTTAGTTGTGCTTAACCCCTGCTATACCGGCGACGTACTTTATATTCTATTTCAGCTACCTTTAGACCATTATATTTATCTTAGGAAAGAAGTCTAACCATTGATAGGCTACAGACTATCCCAATGTATCCTTTTAGCTACCACATATCCTTCCTAATCTTCATAAAATTGTCTAAATGTAGCTGAAATCAAATGAAAAGACGTTGCCGGTATAGAAGGGGTTAAGGAGTTATTTGTCCCATGACTATGAGTAATTATTTCCAAGAAACATTTACTATTCTTAAAGGAGGGGGGGGGGGTAGTTTACTCCCTACACCTCTATCAAGCTTACACATGAGAAGCAACTCCAATGCCTTCCTTCGAGACAAATGTGTACAATTATCGGTGGAATGATGTCCCAACCAAAGGCTGGTTTCTCCCAAATTACAGGATCGCTTTCGCTCGAGAAAAAAAATGGAGACCGAAATGGCACAGCTCGGAAAGCAGTTGTTTATTTCTCTATTCCTTTCACTGGTAAAAAGTCATTTTCCATACGAAACAAAGTCAATAATTTATTTCGAGAATGTTTCCCACAAATTAACTTGAGAGTTGTATTCAAATCCCATACCACATTATCTAGCTTCTTTAAGTTCAAAGACTAAATCCCCGAATCTCTAAGATCCTCAGTGGTGTACAATTTCAAATGTAGTTAATGTAATTCCACTTACATTGGCCAAACTAAACGCCATCTGACCGGTAGGATCGCGGAACATCAGGATAATTCTTACCGAACTGGATTTCCCTTGTCCAAACCTCTTTTATCAGCTGTTCGAGACCATTGTGAGTCATCAAACCACCCATTAAAAACAAACGATTTCACTATTCTTCACTCGTCGCCCAACGACGCAACACACCTCCTTGTCGAGTCTCTCCTTACCCAGAAACTTCGGCCTAGCCTGGGGTCCCATGAATTATCTACACCCTTGCTGTGCTTTTAAGTTTTAACTGGTTAGTGCTTGCAGTCTTCAATAAATGTACATGCCCCCCAAGTACCTTAGGATAATATACTACATATTTTTCGTACTGTTAGCTCTCCATACATTATGCATTGATTATTAAATGTTACTTGTTTTCATAACTCTCTAAACTCACGCATTACTCGCTTCCCACATTGTACACTCCGGAACAACAATTTGTAATCACCATAATTTTCCTTAGAATTTACTAAAAGATTTGTATTATTTTAACAATTAATTAACATGTTATTGGTATCACCTACGAGTTCATATTATACTTCCTAGTATACTGTTTTCAAGTGTCTTCATGTAGGCTTTTCTTTGCTTTTAGGCTGATGATGGCTTTTGTTTAAGCCGAAACGCGTTCCAATTAAAGATGTTCATCACAACGCTGGTTTTACTCTTTATATATATATATATATATATATATTGTCACTTCCAACTGAACTCATAGCCTATTTCAGTTGCAAGTGTTGTATAATTCACGTAGTCTAGATGTTTGGGAGGGAGGCTTGCTGTGTTTCTTTGTTCTTCCCTTCTTTCTTCTGTTGCCTCGTGTGCGAGCTTATTGTCGTCAGTGAGACGCCGTACTGTGTAACACTTTCGTTTTGCTAAGAGTGTAATTACTTTACTTTGTTTGACCCTGTTGAGGTTGTATCAGTTTATTATAAGTTCCACAATGATGTCTTATATTTATTTGATTATTTTTGTGTTGTTAACCCGGCAAGTGCAGAAACACTAATAAGAGTTTTACCGCTGCGCTGCGGAACTCCTTATATAATCCAAGGCCTAAAAAAAAAACATTTAACCCTTTATTAGCAGCGCGCAACTTATGTCGTGTGAAAGAAATTTGGACTAAGTGGCGGTTCACAACTTATGTTGTGTGCCATTTTCAGCACGTAATGTTGCTGAGAGAGAGAGATAAGTGGTGGCAGGAGAGTAGCAAGCATATGACTGCTCCAGACCACCGCGGCGGACCTACTGACATGAATCCCACCCTCCCCCACCCTCACGCACCCGCTACACAGGGAATTATGTAGGGAAACTACCTAATTACATGGTTTTTGCACTCGTGTTGCGCGATCATTGCAAGAAAACTAGCGGTCGTACAAGGATGGTTGGGGTGTCATTGGAAAGCTCTGTTTATGCCCTTTCAGGGATAGATACTTGTTTTATGCTCTGGATCTTATTTAGGCATGAAAATGATCACGTAAACAACCCTATTTAGGGTAAAAACACCCCGCTGGGCGGTACATATAAATTACCGCCTAGGCCGCTCGTTAGGTGTTAAACCAGCCCAGTATCTTTTTTTTTTTTTTTTTTTTTTTTTTTTGTATTGCCCCTAGGCCATGCCAAATATCACTCCTCCACATCCCCCCCCCCCTTCAATTATCACCTATTCTCTCTCTTATTCCCTTATTTCGTCTATATATTTTCGTGCTATCAATAGCGATTCATAAGCAAGCTGTGCTTGTATGTGCTACACAACGAATGAAAGAGAGAAAGAGAGGGAACAAGACGAGTGTCGCTCCAGACTGTTACGTCCTGGGATATATAAACACTGGGCTCTTTCTATTGGACTAGGTATGCGGCAACAAGCAACAACAGAAAACGCTAGATCCAACCCTTATCTATAAACCCAGGCAACAAACCACCCTAAACCGTCAAGAGTCCTGCCTGGACAACGAGGTATCCCATGACTCGGTTACAGGGTGCACGCACTATAGACTGCTGATATTCAAGCAGGCTATATAAAAGATCACACAATTAAGTTGACTTAAAGCTTCAAGGAAAAGATAGATAACGGAATTAAATTGCAGAAACAATTTAATAACAAACTAGAAGAAAGTACATTTAACGTTACGTTAATTAATACAACTAATCACCCCTGCGTGAAAGAAGTGAAAGCAAACAGTCCTCAAAACATCGTACAGGTAGACAAGATGCGGGTTTCTAAACTGCATGCGGCTACTGTAGGATCTGATGCTTAGCAAAGAAAGTACGTTATGGATTTAGAGAACTCTTAACTCATAAGCAGGAATAAATACTAGTGATAGGCCATACAGTGTATAATGGCATAGGTATAATTAAATAAAGGCAACAACTCACAACATAACCACATACAGGTGTGCTTCTCACTCTTAGTCAGGCAAGCCTGCTCGGACAGAGTCTCTAAGCCACACCCTGACTCACACTGCTCACAAAAACGGTAAACTGTGGCACAATAACAAGCATACAGAGATAATAAACCCCTAGCTGTTAATCTGCCAGGTGGCAGAGGTCTAGCCGGAAGGATATAGGCTTCGGATACCCGGGCTGAGCCCCCTGCTCTAGCCTAGGGACGTTCCCAGGTCTGTGCGCCAAATTACTCTAATTGAAAGGGTGCTCTCTTGAGAGACTCAGATCGCAAGTATCCGACTCTCTCCTGGCGACCCTAAAACAAAAGCAAGACGTGCTAGCGCAGTGCTGAGTGGACTAGGCAATGGCCCTCACACAACACAACGCTAGACACACAGGGACACAGACACGAAAATGCCCCCAGACTCCCACGGGTACCCTAGTAAAGTCGTGCGGGTCCACGGGACTCGCACCAGCAGACTTTACTTAAAGGATCGCAAAAAGCCTCCCCTCCGGTCTAGCCCCTGCTAACCTGACACAAGAACACACTAGCAAGCATGAAACCACCAAATATGAGACAACAAAAAAGCTTCCTAGGTCTCATTAACAATTACATCCCCTGCATAAGGCCCAAAATCCTATCTCGTTATCTGAGAGCTCGTCGTTAATACAATAATAGATATAAGGTCTATCAAGGGGATGGGGTAATTAAATAGATTGGTGAAGTAGTGGAAAGAAGGTATACAAAGTAAGAGAGAACGTTTCTAAGTGGGGTTGAGAGGGATAGATATCAAGGGGGTCCGAAGGGTACGACAATGAGGTGAGCTCTGAGTCTTGAATCTGTCTGGACCCCACCCTAGGCATGCAGAATACATCCCAGGCTTGGCAACACTCAACACAGTTGCCGGGTCAAAATCCTCTACCCCGTGCGTGAGTCGAAACTAAGCCTAACGTTGCAATCAAATGCATGTGGCAGCGCTTCAGGCTCGTCCCAAGCGGGACTCTCCGCGCGAAGCAACGTCCCAAGCCGGTCTCTCTCTCCCGCTCGTCTCTTCCCGCTCTCACTAGACTTACATCTTATATATTATAATGAAACAATCAACTATCGAGAATAAAATATACCAAGATGCGTTGGTTAAGAATAAGGGCAGCTACAAGCTGTGAAACAACATAAGAATATCCCAGACATTAGTTACGTTGTCGTAGGATATATACTAAGGGAAAGCCTGCCGGCCGGCGACCACCAGCCGGTTTCTAAACGGCTGGGCAGCCGACTCGCGCGCATGCCCGCACGTGGTTACTATGCAGAAGCGTCACACCTCCCCCAAGATATAAGACCCTTGACTAAGTTCTTCATATCTAACAGAAAGCTTCTCATAGTACCACACACTGTTGCGACACAAGGCACTATATAAAAAAATAAAATAAAGACTGTTGCGCTCCACCGAGCAAGTTCAACTAACTCAGCGACAATAAGCGAAAACATTCAACTTAGATACTGCTACAACATCTTATACAAAATTCTACACGTTATAAAAAATAGAGTTTTTATAAGGTTTTTTGCTTTTTTTTAATTTGTTTTTTTCGGCTGAACTACAGTGACAGCCTATTTTCTTCCACACTCAACCCTCAATCCTGTGACAGTCTAACCAACATCATCCACCCTTGATAGACAATCCGCTATCACGTTATCAGAACCGGCAATATGGCGTATGTCCAGATTATACTCCTGAAGCATGAGTGACCACCTGGTCAGCCTCATATTCCGGTTATGAAACTGATTCAAGAATTTCAGAGGGTGATGATCGGTATAAACCACTACGACTGGTCCGAAAGCAGGAACATATACATCGAAGTGCCTGAGCGCCAGCACTATCGCCAGGAGTTCTTTTTCAATTACAGAGTAATTCCTTTGTGCACTATTGAATTTTTTACTGTAAAAACTCACTGGATGTTCGATACCTTCATCATCTGTCTGTAACAAGACAGCCCCAGCCCCTACGCCACTGGCATCAGTCGCCAGCTGAAAAGGTCTGCTGAAGTCCGGGGCCCTGAGTATGGGGTGGGTACATAACAGGTGTTTCACCAAGGAAAACGCCTCTGCACACTCAGGAGACCACCGGAACTTCTTGTCCTTAGATAATAAGTCAGTTAAAGGTGCAAGTACAGTCGAATAGCCTTTGATGAAGCGACGATAATAGCCTATCATACCTAGAAACCGCATGATTTGTTTCTTAGTCGTAGGCTGGGGAAACTGATCGATGGCTTTGATCTTTGTCTGTGGAGGGCACACCTGACCCATCCCCTCCTCGAACCCCAGGTACAAAACTGTGGCTTTGACAAAATCGCACTTACCCAGGTTTACCACCAAACCTGCTTCATTCAGTTTATTAAAAAGCTGTCCGATGTGAGCACAGTGACTGTTAAAAACATCGTCGTATATTATGACATCATCTAGGTACACCGTACAGTTGGGAATGTCGGCTACAATGTCGTTCATTAATTTCTGAAACGTTGCAGGGGCATTTTTCAGCCCGTATAGCATAACATGGCAATGATATGTGGCACCGTCCACCACAAACCCACACACCTCTCGCGCTCGCTCAGACAAGGGCACTTGCCAATAACCCTTAACAAGGTCTATCTTAGTGAGGAACTTGACTTTTCCTATCTTATCCACACTGTCGTCCACGCGAGGGAGAGGGTAGGCATTTGTGGGGGTTAAACCATTCAACCTGCGGAAATCTATACAAAACCGCACCTTGCCATCTGGTTTGGGCTGCAGTGTGACTGGGGAAGTCCACCTTACTGCACCCTCAGAAATCAGCCCACGTTTCAGCATATAATCCAGCTCTTCCCTAAGTGCTGGTAATTTAATAGGGGGAACACGGTATGGCACTGATTTAAATGGCGGGTGGTCCCCAACATCGACATCATGCACCGCTTGAGTAGTGAGGCCAGGATGCTCCGCAAAAACAGCTGGGTTTGAATCAAACAAGTGCTGCACAGCTACACGCTGTTGCTCAGGCAGGTGCAATATCAACTCGTGAGCCACTTGTCTAGAATTCCCCGCCCACTGATCCGCGGAAACATGACAATCCCAATTATCCTCCCCCGCAGCTTGACTGTCCCTTCCTCCTTCTCCACCACGATCGCTGCAGATCAACACCGGGACAGTGAGAGGCTCGGAGGGGCGCCTCACATACTCTTTCATCAGATTTACATGGCAAAGTTGGTTCTTTTTCTTACGATCAGGAGTAGCTACTAAATAGTCTAGATCAGAAACCTTCCTTACAACCCGATACGGACCAGAATACTTGGCAGACAAGGGGTGTCCCACCAGAGGCAGTAGTATCAGTACCTCCTGATCTACTTCAAACTCCCTCAGCTTCACCTTCTGGTCGTATCTGTCCTTCATCTGAGCTTGTGAACTCTTAAGGTTCCGACCTGCTACCTCCAGGCTCTTTAGCATTCTCTCACGGCTTTCAACAACATACTTTAGAAGCGAGCATGGCTTTGTGACTCCCTCCCAGATCTCCTTGACTATGTGGAGGGGCCCCCTGACCCTGTGTCCAAAAACCAACTCGTTCGGGCTAAATCCCAAGCTCTCCCCAGGTACTTCTCTCGCAGCAAATAAAACGTATGGGAGACCTAGATCCCAGTCCTTCCCATTTTCCATTCAATAGCACCGCACCATACTCTTGAGAGTCGAGTGCCACCTTTCCAAAACTCCCTGACTCTCGGGATGGTAGGCAGATGACACCACAGACACTATCCCATGTTGCTGCATGGTCTGCTTAAACAGAGCAGAAGTAAAATTGGATCCCTGATCAGACTGGATCTCCTGAGGGTAGCCATAACGAGAGAAATAGACAAGTAGGTTTTTGACAACAGTCTTAGCCATCCCGTTGCGCATGGGGTAAGCATCTGGATACCGTGTTGCTGCATCCATTACAGCTAGTAAAAATTTATTGCCGGCGCTAGTGGGGGGCAATGGGCCAACCATATCGATAACTACTTTGCTGAAGGGCGGCCCAATGACAGGGATGGGTTGTAACGGGGCTCTCGGGATGACCTGATTGGGTTTCCCAACAACTTGACAAGTGTGACATTGTGACACCCATGACACGACACTCGCTTTTAACCCAGGCCACCAGAAAAGCTTGCTCAGAGCTGCCTCCGTCTTAGTGCCCCCAGGTGCCCTGCCAAAGGCACATCATGAGCTAATCTCAATAAGCTCTCACGGCACACCCTCGGTACTACTAACTGGTCCACTAATCCTGACCCGCCATCCCACTTTTTCTTGGGATCCTGATGTCTCCGATACAAGATCCCCTCGGACAAGAAAAAATCACCAGGCTGCGCATCCCCATCGCTCTCCAGTTCGACAGCACCATTACCACATGCCCTGACTTCAGGATCTTCCAGCTGCAAGGAACATATATCAGCAGGTGCGAGATTATCCAAGTTCATCTTAAATAATTTATTTCCACCTCCAATGTCCCGCTGAGCCATCCTTTCCTCACGCTGCGCATAACGATGCTGTTGCAGAGTCTCTTCCTGCCCTGCACCTGCACTAGCGGTGACAGGCCCCGGGGCCTCTCCAGACTCTAACATAGGTGCCAATAATGAGTCGCCAAGAAACACTGCCGGCTCAAAACTCTCCAATTGACCAACACTTCCCGTTTTCTTGTGACCTTTCCTCCGCGGTTTGATAGACTGAGGAGGTGGCTGCAAGGCTCCGGATGTCTGAGAACGCGTCACAACACACGCCATGGTTTGTACGCTACACTTCTCAACCCACTCCTGTTCCCCCCTACTAACGTCGGCCGCCTTCTCGGCAACGACCAAGGGTGAAACCTTAGAAGCAGGCACCGCAAAGTCGTTGCCGAGGAGGAGGTCGACGCCCCCAACAGGCAAGTTCTCTACAATTCCTACATCCAGCTCCTTCGCCACACCACCCACCTCCAGCTCCATCCGCACCAGCGGGTAGGACTTCGTAGCATTGATCCCCTGAACTACCACCACCCGAGCAGCGTTAATCGGTCTACCAGTAAAGTTCTTTAACAAGGTCTGAGAAGCCCCCGTATCACGCAATAGCTTAACTCCTCGCCTTTCGCCAGCCCACCTCACAAAACCATGCCCTCTATGACCCCCAAAGACGTCGCGGACAGGGTTCGAGCCTTCCGGACTCTTGAACACAGGCTGTGTCCCACCCTCTGACGAACTACCCTTGGCAAACTCAGAAGATATAGGCGACACCCCTATGCTGCGGGCCAATGACACAACCTTGTTTGGTGGCTTGTTTGGACAAGCATTTGCAAAGTGACCCTCCTTGTGACATGCGAAGCACTCTTTACTCTTTGGTTTCCCTTGGGAGTGGGAGGTACCATTAGACTTCTTATACGGGACTGTATTTGGTTTATGTTCAGTTTTATTGTCAGTGCTAGATGGTTTTGTGTATTTATGTGTATCAAAATTCTTGGGAGGGGGAGGGGTACGATCCTTTGCACCCGACTCACTCCTAGCTGCTGCTCCGCACCCTCGAATTAATGACAGTCGGAGGTCAGCCATTTCTGCTGCCTCCTGGAGAGTTCTAGGATTTTTTTCCTTTATATTTAATGTTAAGTCCCCGCCTGTGCACTTAAAGAACTGCTCCAAGAGAACCAGCTCACTCAACTCCTCAAAAGTATCTGCCCTCTCAGAACGCAGCCAATGTCGTAGTGCATCAGACAAGTCCCGGGCGTGTTCTAGGAAGGTACTATCCTTGCCCTTAGTAACACCCCGAAACTTCAAGCGGTAAGTTTCTGGTTGTAACTCATAGGCCCGTAGCACAGCCTTCTTTAGCTCATCATAAACTATACAGGACTCTAAAGGTAGTGCATCATACACTTTTAGCCCCTTTCCTAGGAGTCTTGATGAAACTAATGCTTCCCACTTTTCCTGAGGCCACTGGTGTTCCTGACACTTCTTCTCAAATCGCATAAAAAACTCAGCCACACATAATTCATCGAACACAGGAACTAGTTTAAGCAGGTGCGACAATGATTGGTCCCGATGTCTGTTACCTCCCCCAATATTTCGCCCTGTTTGAGCTATCCTCAGCTAGCTTAGCATGCGCTAGCTTTAAGAACTATTATTATTATTATTATTATTATTATATGATTTGGTAAGAGTACCATACTAAAGTTTCTATACATTCACAGGAATTTAAATGCCTTGAAAAGATAAAGCAAATACTGTACACAGAACAAGAAAACTAACTACAGCAGTCATATATCTTAAGACAGCTTAAAGAAGGCAAAAGATGATGACAGAGGGGAGAGAGAGGGGGGGGGGGAGACAGAGTGAGAGAGAAGGGAGAGAGAAAGAGTATGGGGAGAGAAAATGAGAGAGGGGGAGAGAAAGAGAGAGGTGAGAGAAAAAGCGAGGGGAGAGAAAAAGAAATAGTGAGAGAGAGGGGATGATTAAGAAAAATTACTATAATGTGATAAAAATAAATAATCTTTGTACGGTCATTATTTTTTCATATTAGTGTACGGTACCGGGTGCCCTTTCAGACACTGGAGTTGGCCAATTAGGCGATTAGTATATAGTAATAGAATTCTCTTTTAATCTTATTTTTTGTCTGCCAATATCTTGCTCAAAGACAACCGCATATGTAGAAGTAACTAAACTAAGGGATTCTAAAGTAATCCTGGAATGCGCAAGTGCAGATTCCCGAGTCTGAAAGGGTTAATTGGGACTATGGGCCAAAACTTAGCCAAGATGGCATCTAGTCGGCTGTGTGCCATTAGTAATCCTTTAATATACATTCATTAAGATAATATTCTATCTATCTATCTATTGCCTGACGCCCTGATCCCCGAAGGGGTGGCCACGAACGAACAGCCCCCATGCACCTCTGTCCCCAGTCAGTCGACGCCCCTCCCCCCAACCAGCACTGCCTTCGTTCATGTACTTCCTCACTCCATCCTTCCACCTCTCATTCGGTCTACCTCTCCCTCTCTGTCCCTCCACCTCGCTCTCATACACCCTCTTAGTCATTCTCTCGCTTTCCATACGTTCCATATGGCCGAAGCATCTCAAGTTGTTCCTTTTCACACTTTCCAGCACATCTACCTCCACACCACACCTCCTTCTTACTTCCTCATTAGTCTGTCTATCCCTCCATGTAACTCCGCACGCACTCCTTAAGTAATTCATTCCACTGCTCTCACTCTTGGTCTGAGTCTCTCAACCAACGTCCATGCTTCGCTTCCGTAAGTCAGTGTCGGGATTACCACACTGTCATGCAAGGACTTCTTCACTTCCATACTGACCACCCTATTTCTTGTTACTGCTTTTAGCGTTCCTACAACCCTCTTCCCCTGTTGTACCCTCTCCCGCACTTCTTCATCCATAGTCCCATCTTTACTCAACACACTGCCCAGATACTTAAAAGAGTTGACGATCTCCATAGCCTGACCGTTAAGCTTCACCTCATACTCTGTGACTTCACCCCTTTCAAAGACCATAACCTTGCTCTTCCCCGCATTTACCTTCAAATTCCGTTTTTCGCACACTGTTCCAAACTCATTTACCAGACCCTGCAACTCCCATCCATTCATTATCACTCATCAGAACTGTATCATCCGCATACAGCAGTACACATTTCAGCGATACACCAACATCCACTGCTCTTGATAGTATTTCTTTCATGACTCCATCCATATATACAGTAAACAACCACGGGGACATCACACAGCCCTGTTTCAAACCAACATTCAGGTCAAAGAACTCTCTCTGCTCACTCTCCAGACGTACTGCCGCCTTTGCACCCTCATACATGCTCTTCACTGCTTTCAGCAACTTGCCCTCTACTCCGTATATTCTAAGTACTTTCCACAAACCTTCTCTATCCACTATGTCATAGGCCTTCTCCAAGTCCATAAAAGCAACATACACCTTTTGTTTCTTCTCCAGATATTTCTCCACAACACAATTCAGGGTAAAAATCTGATCTACACATCCTCTTCCCTGCCTAAAACCTCCCTGCTCGTCGCCTATCCATTTCTCCGTTCTCACTCTCTCAATCACTACCCTACTGTATACCTTCCCTACTACGCTTAGAAGACATATTCCTCGGTGGTTACCAAACACTCCTCTTTCCCCTTTGCCCTTATATAGGGGGACTATTATGCCAGTCTTCCAGTCATCGGGTGCACTCCCCTTCTCCCATGCTAGTTTTCACATTTTCCATACCCATTCTATCACTATCTCACCACCATACCTCAACATTTCCCCACACACTCCATCTGTTCCTGGTGCTTTCCCCAACTTCACTCTTTTCATGGCTTCCCACACTTCTGACCTCCTGATCCCCACCTACTCCTCCACTACTTCTCTTCTTCTCCCTCCCATACCATATCCAGCTATGTTTGCTGGCTCTTCATTCCTTACATTTAGCAACTCGCAGCAACTAGCGGCTCGCATGGTGCAGTGACTAGCGTCTCGGACTTTTTTTTTGTTTTTTTTTTTTTTTTAAAGAGACAATGAACGGAGGAAGGAAAAACACAGATAAAACAAAAAGGTCCATGTGCCTAAAGGCATCCTCCATTCATAAAATGTTTGTAACAACTGGATTTAAACATTTGTAGATTGTAAGTTTGTGGAAAGCAATTCGAGGGAAGTGAATTCCAAAGAGTAGTAGCTCTGGGGATAAATGAATTCTGATAAGTAGAAGTTCTGCATTGTGGAGGAGAAAGTGTAAATTCATGGGCGCTCTCAGCCGCCCTAGTTCTACGGGGAAAGATGTGGAGAGGCGGCACAATTGAAGCAAGTTCCTCGGAACAATTGCTGTGAAAATATCTGTAGAATAATGCAAGGGATGCAACGTTTCTTCGTATGGATAATGTAGGAAGGTCCTGTGTGATTGCAGGGTTATTGATTAATCTAATAGCTTTATTTTGAATTTTGTCCAACTGCCTCAATGCAACCACTCCACTTCCACCCCACAGAGGTGAACAGTAATCCATCTGAGAACGCACATGACTTTTATATATCACTTCCACCCAGAAGGCCCGGGTTCGCGCCCACGCTCGGCGCATTAAAGATTTTTCACAAGCACTGAGTCGTTACCATCCCTCATGAGCAAAGGGATGGGGTAGTAGTACAGGACCCCAATGGAAATACGCCTAATCGGCCTTATTGAGCTATCCTTAGCTAGCTTATCATGCGCTAGCTTTAAGAACTATTATTATTATTATTGAACATTGAAGTACTCCCTCCATCTTTCGACTCTCTCTTGCTTCTCGGCTAGCATTCTCCCATTCTTATCTTTCACACCCTTACTGTTTCCTTTGCTACCTTCCCTAACTTTCTTGACTTCTTTCCAGAACAGTTTCTTACTCTCCCTCCATTTTACACTCAGATTCCTTCCAAATTCCTCATATGCTGGATTTTTTGTACACAGTAATGATTATTATTAAGGTCATTTTTTTGTTCAGTTATACATTAGTCAACAGTTTTTTGTATTGCAATTAAAATACCACAGGAACGAAAAACCTGAGAGCGAAACCTCCAACCGTAACGAGCCACAGGATCGAAAATCTTGAGAGCGAAACTCCCATCCCCAACGAGATCCCAGGCCCCTTTTCCTTTCCCGATTTGGTCTCTCTCCCTCTCTCTCAATTCATTCCACATATTATACGTCTCTCAATCACAGTCTTCTAATATACAAACCACAATACTTTACTCACTGATATTCTTGATGTACCACCTAAGTATGTATTTAATTATGTAACCACCATACAGGCTATAATACTTTCATTGTGTAGGTTCCAGGCGATCTAAGACACCTTAGCTTCCATTTCACACCAAATCAGATCGTGATTACGTCAGCCCTGTATTTAGTTATATAACAATCATAGCCCCCCCCCCAATTCTAACAATTCTATGTCTCTAACCTCCCGTGGTTTTATCCACTAACTATATATTCCCAACCTTTAACCACGACTCTATACACCCGATAACCCTATGCCAGTTATTGTATTAATTTAGGCCTGTTAATTCGGATAAACTCACTATGACCAATCTGCAGACGATTATCAGGAGAGATGCAGGAAAGCTACCTCGTATCTCCCTTTCCATGACGAGTATAGATATATGTACCCCCGTGCTCAGTCGCCCTCCCTTGCCTTGTTCTTCTAGTAACTAAGTGTATATACAATATTAACCGGAGTATGCCACCAGTATTGATACGACATAGCGGCACTGTCCTTGTGTCGTATTGTGCCACGTGCAGACCAACCAGGTTTCATCATCTTATTAGGACGACGGCTATAATGTCGTCATTCACGCATGTATTCAATCCTTAGGTTAATTATCTTTTATCCGCCATTGTGTTCATCTCTTCCATTTACTTTTCCACAATTGTTATAAGTCTTCCAATCACCTCCTTCGTATCCACAATCCACACTACTCTATTTTGCTTCGTGACCCTATGCTCAGTGGTACCCTGTTTGGGTCACCCTGTCCGCTTATCCTTCACGCCCCGCTGCACACACCACCCTACCTGTTCGATCGTAGGGAAATGCCACCCCTATGTCCAGCGCATTAAGGGTTACTATCCTAGGTCACGAGCGGCGCAGCGCCTAGCCTCAAACCACCCCCTTTACAATTCACAACCCTCCCCCACCTCGCGTATACACTACCCCTCGTGTCCTACACCTCTACCTACATGATGATGAACATAAATACACCTTAAGTTAATACACCCATGCCCTGTCCCTAAGTTAGGATATCAATATCAACATACCCTAAAATACCTTGTCTTGCCAGACTAAGTTTCTGAAGACCAATCGCCCCATAAATCTATGTATGTTCTTCCATCCGAGAAGTAATATGTTAACCCCTGTCTTGCCAGACTAAGTTTCTGAAGACCAACCGCCCCCATAAATTTATGTATGTTCTTCCCAGGTTAAAACACCCATGCCCTGTCCCTAGGTTGAGCCAATGCCAACCAGTTCAGACAGGCCTAAATCTATGTATGTTTTTTCCCAGCCAAGAAGTAATATGTTAACCCCCTGGCTTGCCAGACTCAGTTTCTGAAGACCAACCACCCCCATAAATCTATATATGTTCTTCCATCCGAGAAGTAGTATGTTAAAACCCCATGTCCTAATTGATAAGAAACTATGATACCCACGGGTACACCAGTGTATATAGAACCATTGTTCCTGTAAGACCTAGACAGAAATGACTGAAGATGTTAGCCACCATGCAGCAACTTTAATTCTTACCCCAACCAGAGATTGTATATACAACCCTCTTTTACCATTGTCTCGACGCATTTTCACCACGAAACAATACCGAAGCTACCCCTACGAACTGCCGTTTTCTTTGGTGTATATGTCATAGAAAACGCAGTTCCCAGGACCAACTAGATCAGCAAGAAATAGTGTCAGATTAACAGTGTCCATAACCATCGTATTGACGAGTAATAATACACCATGTTTTCCCTACTTTTATCCACAGTCAAGCACACACCTATAGTTAACCTCCTCTTCCCCACAGCCCCACAGTCCACATGATTCTATCCTTTCCAGACTCATATACCACCCCATATTGCTCATCCCCCGGTAGCGTTTGGCTAACATACTTTCCCTGTCATTAACCCCCAAACTCCGATATCAACTGTAGTCTAATGCCACCCCTACGCCCGGAGACCTTAGGGTCAAACTTCCACGTAGCCCCCTTAACCCTCTCCCTCTCGTTAACCCCCCACGCTCCTCTACTCCTTTCCGACCTAGCCTCTCCACCATACCTCCTGAATATCCTTCATTTTGCCGTTGCTAACATTCTCAAACCTTTTATATATATACTACTATCCAGCCTACCTTCCCTCAGTAGGAAGGAACACCATTAGAACTTTACTAACCTTTGCATGCCATCTATTCCCTCACATCCCATTCACAACCCTGTACCAAATGATCGTCAGTGTGAGGCTAGCCGCCTCGCCAGTGACTAACTTCTATTGCCATACTTCCAGATAAATGTGGCAGAGTTAGCAACCCAGTCTCCACCACATCCAGCAAACCATGCAATTAACAACCCCACCGATTAAACCAGCTAGTCAAGGCACCTTCGGTTTTGGTATTACGAACACCCACATCTCTCTCATAAACAGAGGGTTATTACAAACACTTGTGATATGGCAAGCCCCTAGCCACAGCCGCCGGACGACCATCACAGAGAGAGGGCGCGCACCTACCCCTTTTTACCCACCCGAGGAGGGAGACCCCCACCCCTGCGGAGGTATACCTGACCCCTGTTTTGACTTCCGGGTCATTGCCAGGTAGCACAGGAATTCTTCCTATCAATGAACTAACCATGCATGACTAACACCTTTACTAACCTCTATTAACCCACAATAATCCTTTAACCTTTCTTGCATACTCTGATAACCAAATTAGCACCTCAGCTATACCATAGAATGAAGACTGAGCAATCTAAGAGAGACGCTCCTATCACAGCTGTCCCAGTCCTCCTCGCAAAGTAGATCCAGTCTCTCTCCCCTAAATACTTCCAGTATAGCCAAAATAGTACCTCTTACTAGGGCTCAGTTATATCACATTATGAAGGCTCCATATAGCCATGTGCCACAACAGTAATCACCACCTTACCTAGTTCCCGTATCTATTGAGAGCTCAAATAATTCCTTAAGACTCGAGATCCCTATGGCCTACAGGGTCCAAAACCGAGCCTATAAACCCAGCTCCAGCCCCCAGTAAAATCAGTTGAAAGATAGACACCAACCCAGGTTGGTCACCAGAGTCGACCTCGAGCTCTATCATTGTTGGTTGCTGAGAATTGAGTTCCAGAGCCGGCAGACTCCGTGGCAGATTTGGATAGAAGGACCTGTCCACGTACTTGAGAACTTCCTACATATGGACCATCTGGACAGCCGCGGAACCAGTCGTTAGCCCCCAACATCACGGACGCAAGATAACCAGGACCAGACCAATCAAATGCTACCCAAGATTCACTCTATCAGTACTACAGTGTTACAGTGCTATTTAGAGATTCACTTATTAATATTTCTATGAAGTGGCTATATCTTTGCCCCAGTATAATTCATATATAACCATTCCATTAGGAAGTGCTAAGCGTATCAGTGTTGATTAATTAACAGGCGATATTAACTCTCGTAATTACCCATATATCCAGATATTATTACATAGAAGTGAAACCCTAGTGATATCTAATATTCGCCCACTGATTTGCGTTCTACGTGTTTCTGCTATAAGAATATAAAACTTAGATCAGTACCCCCTGAGGTTACTAGAATTCCTGTGCTCTAAAATACGTGTGTCTAATCTAGTCTGTGAACTACTACTTGTGCACCAGAGCTACCAGTAATAAATCTAACAGTGAATATGAATCTATAAGTAACATTGATGGTCTCCAGTATATAAACTTGTGAATAAAGCCAATGATCAGAAGATTAATACCTGAACGTTGGAAGTGGGAGACTAGGCTCCATCCAGATCCACTTATGCTAGTGTTGTTCAACTCTATCATTTGTCTTGCACGAGTATTCAGAAGTGTGTCTATCAATAAACGTAATCGTGTGTCTTGTTACCGTGTGTTTATTTTGTGTTCTCTATTCCTCATACCTTGTTTTGTGCATGCAGCCTTATATACCCAGTCAGTTAGAACTCACATTACCCAAGTTAATCCTGTAGAAAAACAGGGCATAACAGCAATTGACACTAGCTTAAAGGAAACCACATCTAATTGGTGGATTTTGCTTGTTTATATTTGAGTAATGTAAATAACTACACTGTATTTAAATAACTTACCAACTATTTTTATAAAAAAAAAATGTATATGCTTTGTGTGTAGGACATGTTAGTTAGTGTCATGCTTTGCAAACATGCTTGGACCTGGAACGGTTCCATGTCAGTTGAACCAGTGCCACTTTAACCAGTGCTAACTTCAACCAGTGACCATGTTAACCAGTAACCTAACCTAACCTAACCTAACCTAACCTACTGGTTAAAATGGTCACTGGTTGAAATGGTCACTGGTTGAAGTGGCCACTGGTTGAGTTAGCACTGGTTAAAGTGGCACTGGTTCAACTGACCTGTCACCACCTGGAACATATATACTGTATATGAAATTAGCTAATTTATTTAGGAGAAATAGAATTGCTACATGGAAAATACAATGAAATAATCACAATAATCACATTTTAATCATTGATTATTATGAAGAAAAATATGATTATGATTTGATTATGATTAAAGCTGCAGCTTCATATTTGATTATGATTTGATTATGATTATACCTGTTGCTTAACTTTTGATTATGATTATGATTATGATTATACCTGTTGCTTAACTTTTGATTATGATTTGATTATGATTATGTAATCACAGCCTTTGATTATGATTTTTGTTATTAATAATCATAATCATGCCCATGTCTGCCCTCTACTACCCAACCACTCTCTATGCACTTTCTTCTTGTCTTCCACAGCTATTTTTACCTCTTCTGTCCACCTTTCACTCTCCTCACACTACCTTTCACTCTCCTCCCTCTTCTCCTTACTCCACACACCTCCTCACATGCTGCACAGATTTCTTCCTTAAACTTCTTGCTCATCTCCTCCACTTCCTCCATATCTTCCAGGTCGAACCCACCTAGTCATCTTTCTACTGCTCTCCCGTACTCTTCCCTGATTTCCTCCTCCTGTAGCCTCTCCACCCTCCTCTCGCCTCCCTCCAGCTCTCCTCACCCACTTCTTTTGTATCCTAATTTTAGCTACTACTACATAATGATCAGACAGACCCCTTCCAATACCCTTATACACCCTAGCATCCAGCACAGATTTCTTCATTCGTTCATCCACACATATATAATCAATCAGTGCCTTTCGTTCCACCACTTTCTTATTCTTATCCTTCATCCTCCGCACCACTTTCCATGTGTACCTGTGTATCATTCTGTGTCGGAAGAAGGTGTTGGCTATCCACAACCTCCTCCCCACACATACGTCCACAAGTACACTACCATTCCCATTCACTTCTGACGGTACCCCCCACCCTCCATCAACTTTCCTATCACCCACCTTCCCATTCATATCCCCAATCAGAAATATTCTTTCGTTCTTGTTGATATAGGTTAAGTGCACACACAACATATATACAGAATGTACACATGCCTTAATCATATTGCAACATACACACATGTACTTTCAGGGCAATACTATCATTGTTTAATATCCCATGATAATATACCGTACTCTGTAGTATCGGCAGCGTTGCACCAAATATATCCGGCACCGCTGCACATGTTTTCATCAGTAACATCTGGTCGGCACTCAGCATAGCAGTGCCACCCCAGCTCTGTATATCTTTGGCTAATAAGAACCTATAAACTTATCTCTGGACTTTTATTCTACATCCTTGTGCAAGAAAGGATTATCAAGGTTGTTGTAGCTTCACATGACAACCATACATGGCGCAGTGTGTAGGATGTTCTCCGCCCTTGTCCAGGCTCTGGCCCAAATTACCCCACCTGCCGCCGCACCTACACCTACCTCAACGGGGACAACACCCAATTCCACAACATCCTCCACCCCTACAGCTCCACCTCCACCACAGAAGGCTATCACCCAGAACCCGCCGCCCCTTCGTGCTGATGCCACCTTCCAGGTTTTCAGAGAATGGAGGCGTCGGTGGGACGATTACTCTATTATGGTAGACTTATCTAAACTACCGAGGGAGAAACAACTGATCCAGATACGGATGTGCTTAACCCTGGAGACACAGCGGCTTTTGGAGCACACCTTAAGCATACC
The DNA here is from genome assembly GCA_032716605.1 of Paralithodes platypus. Lineage (NCBI taxonomy): Eukaryota > Metazoa > Arthropoda > Malacostraca > Decapoda > Lithodidae > Paralithodes > Paralithodes platypus. The sequence continues at coordinate 8,867,567 of CM064556.1, forward strand.
CCCTGACACCGACAAGACCGTTGATGCAGTCCTCGATGCACTTCAGGAGCACATCAAGAATTCTCGCAATGAAGCTCTCCGTCGCAGGGACCTGTTCAGTTGCAAGCAAAAACAGGGCGAGTCATTCAACAACTTCTACGTCCGCCTCTGCCACATCGCCAAAGAAATTGACGTCTGCCCAGGAAACTCTTCAGCCTGCAAGGAGACCCAACTCAAGATGGTCATTCTGATGGGCATACACGACGAAGAACTTGTACAGAAGCTGCTTTCCCTCGACGCCACCCCTCCATTACAGGACATCGTCAACACTTGCCGTTCCTACGAGGCCACTCGAAGCGCTACGTCAGCCATACGTGCCCCACCGTCTCAGGTTAACGCCGTATCAGCGTACAAGCAGAACAAGCAAGTTAAGCAACGCGACAAGTTCTCCACATCGCAACAGTCCTTGGCGTCGGCTGCCGCCTGCCAGCGTTGTGCTCGCCGGCGCGAGAACAAGTGCCCGGCTGAAGACTACACCTGCACTAACTGCGGCCGTCGTGGTCATAAGCCTAGGACTCCTGCTTGCCCTGCAGCCACCGCCCAGTGTCGTCGCTGCAACCATATGGGCCACTACAACAAATGCTGCAGATCTTCCAAGACGCCCGCCACACAGGACAACGACGCTTCCTCCCACAACAAGTCTACAGCAAAGAAGACCACACGTTGCCGACGTGTGGGATCACCTGTTCAGGCACCCACACTGACATCCGTGAGTCTCACCTACAGCGGCACCACTAGAAAACTCCACATGCTTCCTGACACAGGTGCAGACATCACAGTGATCGGCCGACGACACCTCGACATACTTCGGATTCCTCTCAGCAGCCTACGACCTCCGCCTCCGACAACAACGCTCAACGCGGATGGCTCTGCAATGGCTCCTGCTTTGGGGACGTTTCATGCACAACTCACCATCAGCAAATGCTCCTGTTCGGCCACAATCCAAGTCCGCGAGGGTGTTCAGACGCCGCTTCTGTCCAAACGCCACTGTCAAGCATTGGCCATCATCTCAGCAGAATTCCCCAAGCCAATTCTACAGGTTAAACATATCTACAGGTGTAAGGAGCTACCCTTCACAGCCACCACATCACCTGCACAAGCCAAGGAGTTCTTTCTTCGAGAGTTCAAGGACGTTTTGGTCTCCAAGGAGGATCTCCAGACAGCTCCACTCAAGCCTATGAAGGGTCCCCCAATGCGGATCCACCTCAAGGACGATGCCGTGCCTTTTGCCATCTACACCCCGCGGCAGATCCCCTTTGCTTTCAGGGACAAAGTTAAGCAGGAGCTGGATTCGCTAGTGGCACAAGGTATCATTAAACCGGCCGGCGATGAACCTTAAGAGTGGTGCCACCCCCTCGTCGTCGTCGCCAAGCCCAACGCCGAAGTTCGCCTCACCGTAGACCTCACCAAGCTCAACTGCCAAGTTTCCCGCCCAGCCCACCCCTCACCGACGCCTTTCGAAGCGATCCTCAGTGTGGCCCCGCAGGCGAAATTCTTCATGACGGCAGACGCCCTGAGTGGATATTGGCAAATGGAACTTGCGGAGGAGGACCAGCATCTCACAACTTTCATCACTCCTTATGGCCGTTTCCAACACTGTAGAGGTCCAATGGGTTTCGCTGCGACAGGTGACGCCTTCTGCCTTCGCGGTGATAGGGCCCTCCAAGGGGTGCAAAATTGTGCCAAGGTTGTCGACGACGTGCTGCTCTACGACGAGGACTTCAACACACATCTTCAGCGTATCCATGAAGTGCTCATACGGTGCCGCGACAGTGGGATCACACTCAACAAGGACAAGTTCGTGGTCGCCGCACCCAGTGTGAACTTCTGTGGGTACACGCTCTCAGGTGAGGGCATCTCGGCTGACCCTGGCAAAGTCGGAGCGGTCAAGGGCTTCCCGACACCAGCCAAGATCACCGACCTTCGCTCCTTCATGGGTTTGGTGAACCAGCTGGCGGAGTTCACCCCCGACATCGCCACTGCCGCTCAGCCCCTGCGCCCCCTGATGAGCCCGAAGATGTCGTTTATGTGGACCGCTGACCATGATGAGGCTTTCCGCCGGGTCAAGGCTGCCCTGCTCAGTCCACCCGTCCTGGCCCCATTCGACCCTTCCCTACCAGTGATTCTACAAACTGATGCATCCGGCCTCAACGGTATTGGATACGCCCTCCTACAGGATCATGGCAACAACCGTCTCCGCTTAGTTCAGTGTGGCTCGAGGTTCCTAAGCGACCCCGAGTCCACCATTGAGCTGGAGATGCTAGCCGTGGTCTGGGCCATGTCCAAGTGCAAGTTCTACCTCATCGGACTGCAACACTTCACCCTCATGACGGACCATCGCCCCCTCATCCCCATCTTCAACAACTACACCCTTGATGCGGTTGAAAATCCCCGCCTCCAACGTCTGAAGGAGAAAGTCGCACTTTACCTCTTCACAGCCGTCTGGCGCGTTGGCAGGTTGCTCTGCATCCCTGATGCGTTGTCACGGGCCCCTGTCAGCCACCCGACGCCAGAGGATGAGTTAGCATGTGCCGACGCCACGGTTCACCTCAGGTCCCTTGTGACTGTCAACGCCGCCGCCACCGACGTCAACTCTCCTTCACAGGACGCAGACAGGATTCTCCAGGAACTCCGAGACGCAGCCAGAGCGGATACAGTGTACATCCGCCTGCGTGAGTGCGTTACTTCGGGTTTCCCCACCAACCGCTACGACCTGCACAACTCTCTACTCCCATTTTGGAAACTCCGAGACTACCTGTCAGCAGATGGTGAACTCTTCCTGTACGGAGCGAGGGTTGTGGTTCCTGAAGCCCTCCGCCGCCGCACCTTGGCTCGCCTGCATGATAGTCACAGAGGCGTGGAGGCCACTAAGCGTAGGGCGCGACAGGCTGTCTTTTGGCCTGGCATCAAGTCGGACATCGCCAATACAGTTCAAGCTTGTGAGCCGTGTCAGGTCTTACAGCCTAGTCAGCAGCAGGAACCCATGATCAACGACGACAACTCAACTAGGCCTTTCGAGTCTGTTTCAGCCGACTTCTTCGCTGTGGCGGGAAATCCTTCCTCGTCGTAACAGACCGACTCTCAGGCTGGCCCGTTGTCGTACCCTGCAAAGGAGATACTACCGCTTCAAACACCATCAGGATCTTCTGCCGCTACTTCAGGGAAGTTGGTGTACCCCTCCGCCTACGTACAGATGGAGGCCCACAGTTTACTAGCCGTGAGTTCCGGGACTTCATGGAGCGTTGGGGAGTCAATCACTTGGTCTCTTCCCCACACTACCCACAATCCAACGGTCATGCCGAGTCTGCCGTCAAGTCCGTCAAACACCTCATACTGAAGACGGCTCCCTCAGGCAACATCGACTGTGAGGACTTTGACCGTGGACTGTTGGAGCTTCGCAACACCCCGAACTTCACAGGCCGCTCCCCGGCACAAATCTTGTATGGCCACCCACTACGGTCTTGTGTCCCTGCTCATCCCCAGTCCTTTGCAGCAGAGTGGCAAGCCAAGGCCGAGGACTGTGACCACCGTGCAGCCGCCCACACTGCGCTGGTGCAGAGAAACTATGACCAGCACGCACGCCCCCTTCCCAGGTTGAGAGTCGGCACCACAGTTCGGGTCCAAGACCCGACTTCTCACCGCTGGGACAAGGTTGGGGTCGTCATGGGCTGCGGCAGGTCCAGGGATTATGAGGTTCATCTCCCCAGTGGTAAGATATATTGGCGGAACCGTCGCTTCCTCCGCCCAGTGAATTCCCCTGGTGTTGAACCCCTCCCCCATAACCCTGAGATCCCTGTGTCTTGCACGGACCCAGAAAGAGAGTCCTTCACTTCCCCCATGGCTCCACGTAGGTCTGAAAGGCTCCTAGAAAAAGAGTCAGCTCGACAACGTCTTGCGAGCTTGAAGGGGGAGGGAGGTGTTGATATAGGTTAAGTGCACACACAACATATATACAAAATGTACACATGCCTTAATCATATTGCAACATACACACATGTACTTTCAGGGCAATACTATCATTGTTTAATATCCCATGATAATATACCGTACTCTGTAGTATCGGCAGCGTTGCACCAAATATATCCGGCACCGCTGCACATGTTTTCATCAGTAACATCCGGTCGGCACTCAGCATAGCAGTGCCACCCCAGCTCTGTATATCTTTGGCTAATAAGAACCTATAAACTTATCTCTGGACTTTTATTCTACATCCTTGTGCAAGAAAGGATTATCAAGGTTGTTGTAGCTTCACATGACAACCATACAGTTCTTGTCAAACTTATCCAGGCACGCCTCCCTCCACATTCACCCAGAACTCCTCTTTCTCTCTTACAAGTTTATCCTCTGTCGGAGCATACACACACACAATCACCCACGTTTGTATTCCTACTTTCATTCTCACCCACACAATCTTTGAACTCACAGACCCATAGTCTCTTTCACGCTCCTTCCATTTGTTACTTACAAACAAATACGCACCTTCTCTCACTGCTCCCTCACTCACTCCAGCACACACACCCATTCCACACTCCCACTCTCTCACATCTGTACCCCTCCATTTGGTCTACGTCATTCCACATACATCCAGCCTGACATTCACTAACACTTCCAGGACCTCTCTCTCTATTGTGTCATCATTCATGCCTCTCACATTCCATGTTGCTATTCTAAGATTGTCCATAAGATTGTCCATAGTCAGTCGGGGTTCATCAATACAGGGTCCGTCCGCATCCGAGACTGTTCGTTAGTTTTTCGTTGCTTAAGTATTTTTCATGGGTGGGGGTCGCAAGCCCACCGACCTAACCTCTTTAGTCGCCTCTTATGACACGCAGGAAGCACGTGCATTCAGGCATGACCCTTCATATACACCGGCTAGATCTTGCCTGTTCTAGTCATCTCTCTATCTTTCAACTCTTGTACTACACTCTCTCCACCTCAACGGAGGTCTTCCTACCCCTCTACCTCCCTTTGTATCTGACTCATATATTCTCTTTGTAAGCCTTTCATCTCCCATTCGTTCAACATGTTCATACCGTGAACAGATATTCTACAGATATTTTCACAGCAATTGTTCCGAGGAACTTGCTTCAATTGTGCCGCCTCTCCACATCTTTCCCCGTAGAACTAGGGCAGCTGAGAGCGCCCATGAATTTACACTTTCTCCTCCACAATGCAGAACTTCTGCTTATCAGAATTCATTTATCCCTAGAGCTACTACTCTTTGGAATTCACTTCCCTCGAATTGCTTTCCACAAACTTACAATCAACAAATGTTTAAATCCAGTTGTTACAAACATTTTATGAATGGAGGATGCCTTTAGGCACATGGACCTTTTTGTTTTATCTGTGTTTTTCCTTCCTCCGTTCATTGTCTCTTAAAAAAAAAAAAAAAAAAAAAAAAAAAAAAATACCAGCACGTACAGCACCCTTCTCTCCACTCTGGCCGACAAAGGGAGCCTTTGTCCCACTCTCCTACGTACCTATCATTCCTCAATCTGTCTCTACAAGTCACTCCACATATAGGCTACTCCTCAAGCAGTTCAACTCCATCACAGCCAGCTTAATTTCTCTTTTGCCTTCAGAGCCCATGTCTCAGCACCATACATCACTGTTGGTACAACTATCCCTTGATACATTGCACCTTTAGCTTTCATTCCGAGATTTCTCACCTTCCACATACAGTACTTCCCATTGCTCCGAAAACTTTCTTTCCTTCACATACTCTGTTTTACCTCCATTCCACACCTGTATCCTTGTTTATCACTCCTCCCAGATATTTAAAACAATCTACTTGTTCCAGTATTTCCCCATCCAGCCGCACACTTAGATTCAACCTACGAGCACCTCCACTACAAACCATCACTTTACTTTTATTGACATTAACCCTCAGCTTTCTCCTCCCACATACCACACTAAACTCTTTGATTACTCTCTGCAGTTTCCCCTCAGAATCCGCCATCAACGCTGTGTCATCAGCAAACAGCAACTGGTTCAACTCCCAATCTTGATCTACCATTCTTTCCTACTAAACCCAATCCTCAACCCAAAGGTCTAATTTTCACCTCCCTCACCACGTCCATCCATGTATACATTAAGGAGAGGTATTTAGTGCGTTTCCTAGACTTCCATCAAGCTTGAAATTACACTCCCTTGACCCCCTTTCAAGATAAATTTGTACATTTTTCGGTAGAAAAATTTCCCGGCCGAAGGCCGGTTCCTCTTAAATTACAGGCTCGCTATCGCTCGCTAGGAAAAAATCGACACCTAAATGGCATTCAAGGTCTTAAAAGTTACATAAATGGGGTGAAAGTTCTTAAAATCGCCAAACTAATGGGGCGAATGTCTTAAAATCTCAAAAGCAATGGGGCTAAACATGAGGGAGAAAGGGGTAAAGAAAAAAATCCCTCAAGTAGAAATCTCCCCTTAAAACAACCACGGTGACATTACAAAACCCTGTCACAGACCAACATTTACCTCAAACCATTCACCCAACTCATTTCCAACTATAACACACATTCTGCTCTCTTTATAAAACTCTTGACTGCTCTTAACAAATTTCCCCCAATTTCATAAATCCTTAGCACTTTCCACATTGCTTCTTGATCCACATGATCAAACGGTTTTTCCAAATCCATAAACGCCCAAAGTTATCTCCATATGCTTCAAAGTAGGCCTACTTTTCGGTTCTCGCATAGCTGTCTTACTGCAAAAATCTAATCCACACACCCGCTTCACAGAAATACGATCCTATACCTTCTGCTTTTCCCGCTCTCATTGGTCTCACTGCTTCTTTCACCTAATTTTTTCTCAATCCTTTCATTCATTCCCTGCCACCTGGGTGGCCTGGGTAACCTATCTCCATCAACCACTACTTCTATCAGTGCCTCCATTCCATCTCTTACATATAGAGAGAGAGAGAGAGAGAGAGAGAGAGAGAGAGAGAGAGAGAGAGAGAGAGAGAGAGAGAGAGAGAGAGAGAGAGAGAGAGAGAGAGAGAGAGAACAAAATAGAGAGAGAGAGAGAGAGAACAAAATAGAGAGAGAGAACAAAATAGAGAGAGAGAGCGAAAGAGAGATAAGCCAAATATCAGTCCAGCAGAACAGATACTAGCTTACTTCCGGCGCCAACATAACAACATTCTCACACATACAGCCATACATACATACATAGCCTACATGATACGTACATACATACATACTCTGGCACATACCCCATTTTTGTATTATTATTATTATTATTATTATTATTATTATTATTATTATTGTTTATTTATTTTGTCGACTCGAGACAGCCCGAACAGGGAAACAACAAAAAACAAAACAAAAACTATCATACACATCAGGTCGTCCAGGAGAAATACCCAGAGGCATGCAGCCATAACAGCTATTATATTATCCGGTTGGGTATGCATGTTGTTTTTTTTTTTTTTTTTTTTTTTTTTTCTCGCTGGTTGAATGTCTTTAAAGGGAGATGGGTCGTTTTTCTGGTCCCCTTTCTTCCTCATGTTTAGTCCCATTAGTTTTCAGATTTTATGACGTTCGGTCCATTAGTTTGGCGATTTTAAGATCTATCGCCCCATTTCCTTGTCAATATTAAGACTTTTCGTGTCATTTAATGGTCGATTTTTTCCTGGCAAGCAAAAGCGAGCATGTATTTTAAGAGGAATTGACCTTAGGCCGGGACATTTTTCAATAAAACAAATGTACAAATATATATTGAAGAAGGGTCCTGGTTGGGGGGGGGCAGGTATTTTTAAGCTTGACGGAAGTTTAAGGAGGAAATTTAAAAATATGATAACAAGATAAATACATGAGTAAGTATATACGCCCTTCCCCCATTAACACTTAATTAAGGGGGGGTGACCTGCTTTTTGTTATTTCTGTCCTTTTCTCTCTTTCTCTGGCTTGTATCCATTCGGCCCCATTCAGCCAACTATTTTAAGACGTTTATCCCCATCTAGGTGTCGATTTCTTCCTGGCGAGCGATAGCGAGCTAGCATTATATGAAGAAATCCGGCTTTGCCGGAGAAATGTTTCTATCGAAAAATGTACAAATTTAGCCTGCTGTCAAACAAAAATAAAAAATATGCTGGCTCGCTACCGCTCACCAGTAAAAAATTGACACCTGGATGGGGATAAACGTCTTAAAACAGTAGGCTGAATGGGGCCAAATGGATACAAGCCAGAGAAAGATAGAAAAGAACAGAACAAAAACAGGTCACCCCCCTTAATGCAAGCAACCAATAATACGGTACCAGTAAAGCCGGTATCACACGAGAGCTTTTATAGTCAACATTCGATGATCAAAAAATTTCTGGCAAAATTTCTGGAGTATTTTGCACTGGTATCGGAAACTAGACTGATGGTAGATGAATTTAGGTGACCGAAATAATCTAAATGTTTACCTCATAAGCTGCCAGACCAGTGTTAAGGATAAATGTTGACTATAAAAGCTCTCGTGTGATACCGGCCTTACTGTACCATCGACGTCTTGTTTATTTGATTTCAGCTACATTCAGACGATTTTATTAAGCTTAGGAAGGATATGTAGTAGCTGAAAGGTTGAATTGAGATGGTCTGTAGCCTTTTTATTGGTAGACGTCCTTCCTAAGCGCCATAAAATCGTCTAATAGTTGCCAGAATATAGTGAAAAGGACGTCACCGGTTCTGTATGGGTTAAGGGGGGATGGTTCACTCTTTGGGAGATTTTTGCATGTAGGTCCTATTCATTATTGTTGCATGTAGGTCCTATTCATTATTGTTGCATGTAGGTCCTATTCATTATTGTTGCATGTAGGTCCTATTCATTATTTTTCTAGTTTTCTCCCTAGACCTCCATCACATTTTAAAAAAAACATTAGATCCCCCTTCTAGATTAATTTTTACATTTTTCGGTAGAAAAATTTCCCGGCCAAAGGCCGGTTCTTCCAATATTACAGGCTCACTATCGTTCGCCAGGGAAAAAATCGACACCTAAATAGCACGAAAGGTCTAAATATTGACGAAGAAATGGGGCGAAAGGTCTTAAATTCGACTAACTATTGGGGCAAACATCTTAACATCTGAAAAATAATGGGGCTAAACATGAGGGAGAAAGTGGTCCAGAAAACCGGCCCATCCCCCCTTAATAACACTCATTCCCACGACTTCTCAACCCCTCTCTGCAATAATGGCGTACATCAGAGGTGCTGTAGATTGGGGCTGATTAACACTATCTGGTGCATCGTCTGGGGGGTTATTATGGTATTTTGTATACTTATTATACTTATTGTTTTTGCCATTTTCGACCAATGTGTATTTTGTTTACCTCCTTGACTTGGAAAAACGCCTCTCCAAACCCCTTTCAAACTAATAAACGTCCCCCAGACCCCCTTCAAGCTAAATAAACGTCCCCCAGACCCCCTTCAAGCTAAATATGTACATTTTGCGGTAGAAAAATGTCACGGACGAAGGCCGGTTTCTCCCAAATTGCCGGCTCGCTATCGGTCGCCCAGGAAAAATCGACATCTTATTGGGTTGAAACATCTTATAATCGCCAAACTAAAGAAGTGAAACGTCTTAAAATCTCCAAGCTAATGGAGTAAAACAGGGAGGATGAAAATTGGCCCATCCTGCACCTAATAGGGTTAAACTATACCTTGTTCCAAGTAAGTAGGCCAAACACTCTTGAACATTAACCTCTATAACTCACAATTAAACGACTAGAGTTATCGAGCTATTATTTCTACCATTTGGGAAGGGTCAGGCAGGCAGGGAATAGGTGCGGATATTTACAGCCCTTTTTGAGTGACAGATCGGTTAGGGTTCACACGATTTCTGACCTATACTTACTTGGAATAGGGTATAGGCTAGATATACAGACTACATTCACATCCACAGCCATTTCTGACCTACTTACTTGGAATAGGGTATAGGCTAGATATACAGACTACATAAAGGGAACTAGAACAAGATAGATTGTACAGTCGGGCTAATAAGTGATGTCTCGGCACCAAGTATATTTTTATCAATAATTGGTATCAGCAATATCTAAGCTTCCTTTCTTCATATCGAGTGAAATATACAAACATATTCCTACATTTACCCACCCCATTCAACATCTGACAGACATTAATACAGCACAGAGCGAGCCAAACGAAATGGCAGCTGAGACATGACTTATTAGCGCGACCGTACACCACTTTGTAACTGTCACCTTAAACAATATACAGACTACATTCACATCCACAGCCATTCCAACAGTAGGATTCCACATGTACCTCGCACATTATACACAACATTAGGCAATATAACCCATTCACTATAGGTAGGCCAGATATCGTGACCCTTAAGGGGAGACTGGACGTTTGTTTGGTCTATTAATTCATTTATTCATATCTTTTTTTAGTTTCCTCGCTAGACCTCCATCAAGCTTAGAAAAACACCCCCTAGACCCCCCTTCAAGATAAATTTGTACATTTTTCGGTAGAAAATTTTCCCAGTTCCTCTTAAAGTTGCAGGCTCGCTATCGCTCGCCAGGAAAAAATCGCCACCTAAATGGCACGAAAGGTCTTAAAATTGACAACGAAATGGGGACGAAAGGTGTTAAAATCGCCAAACTAATGGGCCGAACGTCTTATAATATAAAAACTAGTGGGGCTAAACATTAGAGAGAAGGGGGTCCAGAAAAACGGTCTGCCTTCCCTTAACCTCTGTAACTCAAAAAGGGGCTAGAGCAAATGAGCTATACAATTCCACACCTATTCCCCGACTGACACTTCCCCAAATGGTAGACATGTTAGCTCAATTGACCACTTACAACCGTCTTTTAGCGGGTCATTGTGTTATATATTGATGTCTACGGCTCCAACTTCCTTATAGCCTGAAACTCGCAAGTGGTCAATTACTCTCTCTTAATAAGGGGAGGTTTCCACTTGAGGGATTTTTTTCTTGACTCCTTTCTCCCTCATGTATAGCCCCATTGCTTTTCTATTTTTAAGACGTTTGCCCCATTATTTTGACGATTTTAAGAACTTTCGACCCATTTCTGTCAATTTTAAGACCTTTCGTGCCATTTAGGTGTCGATTTTATCCTGGCGAGCGACAGCGAGCCTGTAATTTAAGAGGAACCGGCCTTCAGCCGGGACATTTTTCTACCGAAAAATGTACAAATTTATCTTGAAAGGGGCTCAAGGGGGTGTAATCTTAAGCTTGATGGATACCTAGAGACCAAACTAAAAACCTCCCCTTAATTTATCGGAGTCAGCTATAAATTCTCACTTTCCTTTTCAAGTATTCTTACCAATGTATAATTATCCCTTTCATCTGGTTACCTTTTTTCCTATCTATCTATCTATCTATCTATCTATCTCTATCTATCTATCTATCTATCTATCTATATGCTCAGGCCCAATCCCCATTTTTTCTCTATTTTTATTTTTATTTTCTATTTCATTCTATTTTATTATTTTCTCGCCTTCTTATAATGAACATCCCTACACCCCAAAACACCCCTACACCCCAAAACATCCCTACACCCCAAAACATCCCTACACCCCAAAACACCCCTACACCCCAAAACATCCCTACACCCCAAAACATCCCTACACCCCAAAACACCCCTACACCCCAAAACATCCCTACACCCCAAAACATCCCTACACCCCAAAACACCCCTACACCCCAAAACAAGCTAGAGCCTAGAACGAATCGTCTCGGGATATTGGGTGCCCTTCCTTCGTGGTCACCCCCCCCCCCCCACCCCCTCCCCCCCTCCCCCTCTGGTCTTGATAGCGTAATGCATAGGTGCGTGGACTTTCGGTGTGAGTGTCCTAGGTTCGAGTCCTCGGAGTGCCGCGTGTATTTGTTGATTTCATTGAGGGAGCCCACCTCGCTTTTTTTTCATCTTTCTCTCCCTCTCTCTTTGGCTTGTATCTATTCGGCCCCATTCAGCTTACTGTTTTAAGACGTTTACCCCCATCCAGGTGTCAATATTTCCTGGCGAGCGGTAGCGAGCCAGCATATATATATTTTTGTTTTGACAGCAAGCAAGCTAAATTTGTACATTTTTCGATAGAAAAATGTCTCCGGCGAAGCCGGATTTCTCCATACAATGCTGGTTCGCTATCGCTCGCCAGGAAGAAACCGACACCTGGATGGGGATAAACGTCTTAAAACAGTTGGCTGAATGAGGCCGAATGGATACAAGCCAGGGAAAGAGAGAAAAGGAGAAATAAAAAAATAAAATAAAAAAAACGGTGACCCCTGGTGGACAGCTATAAATAGCCACATTATATACTGTACAGGATAGAGCTGTCGTAAGTAATAGTCTTGAAGATGGAATATTTTTCTAGCCAAGTTCTTAAGGGGGTGACCTGCTTTTTTTTTCTCTCCTTTTCTCTCTTTCTGTGGCTTTTATCCATTCGGCCCCATTCAGCCAACTGTTTTAAGACATTTATCCCCATCCACGTGTCGATTTCTTCCTGGCGAGCGATAGCGAGCCAGCATTTTATGGAAAAATCCGGCTTCGCCGGAGACAAATTTAGCCTGCTGTAAAAATAAAAAAAAATAAAATTGCTGGCTTGCGGTAATTGACACTTGGATGGGCATAAACGTCTTAACACAGTAGGCTGAATGGAGCCGAATAGATACAACCCAATGAGAGAGAGAGAGAGAGAGAGAGAGAGAGAGAGAGAGAGAGAGAGAGAGAGAGAGAAACGAGGTCATACTTACTTGGTCATACTTGGTAGATATTCCGTCCTCTGTGGTGGGCCCCCTTAACATATTTTCATCGGCGACGTCTTTATTATTTTATTCTAGTTATATTTAGACAATTTTGTACCAGATTTGCCGCGGTGACAGTGACTGGGGAGACCATTATGCCTGTATGTTATAAACTAACAAACAAATCATTCATATTCAGAGAGAGAGAGAGAGAGAGAGAGAGAGAAGACGAAAATATTACCAGCGATCTATTAATTGTATTATAAGTAAAATTTTGGTGGTGATTTGTTTGGTTGAGGTAACGTAGAGCCAACGTTCCCACCGGGACCGTCAGGACCGACACACCAACAGCACATCATAAGGTCTGTTTGTGTTCGCCATACCTGCCTGTACTTCATGCCGAACGCGCTATTCTATTGCGTTGTATTTGTTTCAGTTTTATTGCATTAAGGGGGGGGTCACTGTTTTTTATTTGTTTAGCTTTCTCTCCTTTTCTCTCTTACCCTGGCTTGTATCCATTCGGCCCCATTCAGCCAACTTTTTTTAAGACGTTTATCCCATCCAGGTGTCGATTTCTTCCTGGCGAGCGATAGCTAGCATGTATGGAGAATCCGGCTTTGCCGGAGAAATTTTTCTATCGAAAAATGTATAAATTTAGCTTGCTCTCAAAACAAAAATATATATATGCTGGCTTGCTACCACTCGTCAGGAAAATAATGACACCTGGATGGGGGTAAACATCTTAAAACAGTAGGCTGAATGGGGCCGAATAGATACAAGCCAAAGAGAGAGGGAGAGAAAGAGAAAAAAAGCGAGGTGGGCTCCCTTAATTAACCAAAGTAACCTAACCTAATCTAACCTATCCTAATATAATAAAAATAAGTAAAAATCCATCGAAATAGAATCGTGATATCGGGCGAATGCACAGTATAATTATACTCGCTTCTTTGGATGCGGAAAGCCTATTTACAAACTTACCTCTATCAATCAACATCATCCTGAACTATGTGTGCCAGAATAATGAACTACCACCACTAAAATTTAGGGGAGGTTTTTAGTTTGCTTCCTAGACCATCATCAAGCTTGAATAAATACCCCCAAGACCCCCCCCCCCCCTCTTCAAGACAAATGTGTACATTTTTTGGTAGAAAAATCGGTTCTTCCTGAATTACAGGCTCGTTATCGGTCCCCTGGAAAAAAATTACACCTAAATGGCACGAAAGGTTTCAGAATCGACATAAATGGGACGAAAGGTCTTAAAATCGCCAAACTAATGAGGCGATCGTCTTATAATCTCAAAACTAATGAAGCTAAACATGGGTGAGGAGGGGGTTTAGAAATAAAAACCCTTAAGTGAAAATCTCTCCATAACCCATTCAGTACCGGCGCCGTTCTCTTTATTATATTCGGGCAACTCTCTGACTATTTTATTCATGTTAGGAAGGACGTCTACCCCTTAAAAGGCTACAAAGTATCTCAGTTAATCAATATAGCTACCATTTATCCTTCCTAAGCTTCATAAAATCGTCTAAAAACATTTTTCGGTAGACAAATGTCCCGGCCAGTGGCCTATTCCTTCTGAAATTACAGGCTCGCTATCGTTCGCCAGGAAAAAGTCAACACCTAAATGGCACGAAAGGTCTTAACATTGACTAATAAATGGGGTGTAATGTCTTAAAATCGCCAAACTAATGGGCCGAACGTCTTAGAATATCAAAACTAATATTGTAAACATGAGGGAGAAGGGGGTCCTGAAAAAACAAGCCATCTCCCCTGCAAAGTGTGCAGCACGAAGGCCCCATTTACATATCCTGAAGGGCGACTGTATCTACAAAGTGACGGTGTGGTGATGGCTAGTTAATTAGTTAAACTAGGATTTCAGAGGCCATCAACCCTTCTGGATTATTCAGCCAACACACTGGAGCCCCCTTTTCGAGAACCCCAGTCCCTTCCTCGTGGTGATGGGATCTCCGTTTGGTGTTTTATTTGCTGCACTTTCATGACACACGTGGAGGATATCGCCTTGAATAAATTAAAAAGTCGCTCATCAACTGCAGATACATTGACGATATACTGTATTTATGAACATAGAAAACCAAAAATAGTTCAAGGGTTCTCAAAAAGGGGCTCAAGTCCTGACGCGCTTCTTGACTTACAGTGTGCTGGCTTACTAATCCAGAAGTGCTGATAAACGGTGAAGGCCTATTATAATTAAGAACTAAGAAAAGTCTGAAAGTCTTCGGTCTAGTCTCCAGCAGATCTCCGGCCTTAATTTGACTGTGGAACTAAATGCTAGTGGTAAAATATCGTTTCTAGATGTCCTCGTATATTACTGAAGAAGAATTGATCACTCCCGTATACCACAAACCAACGGATAAAGGAAAATGTAGGAATGATGCCGGTGAGTGCTCAGATGCCATAAGGACACCTTAAGGGGGGATGTGCCGTTTTGTTGGTCCCCCTTCTTCCTCACGTTTAGCCCCATTTACAGATTATAAGACGTTCAGTCCATTAGTTTGGTGATTTTAAGAACTTTTGCACCATTTCTTTGTCAATATTAAGACTTTTCGTATAATTTGGGTGTCGATTTTTTCCTGGCAAGCGATAACCAGCCTATAATTTAAGAGAAACCGGCCTTAGGCCGGGAATTTTTTCTATCGGAAAAGGTAAACATTTATCTTATAGGAGAGTCTTGGGCGGGTGTTTTTTAAGCTTGATGGAGGTCTAGGGAGGAAAATAATAAAATCGTATAGCACAAATGCATAAATTAGCAAATAAAAACGACCCATCACCCCTTAATTCGTGCGTATGGGAGATGAGCCCTCAACACTTGCAGCTCATATTATGGCACCTGCTTCATTATAAACTTATGCGGATCCGACATATTTTGAAGCACAAGCTGATATATTGATTTATTATAAGATCCTTCACTCCTGCATACAAGAAGAATGATAAAGTTATACAAGAAATATTTATGAAGAATTGTGAACTTCCAGCAACGCGATATATTGAGGAAATGATAGTACAAACTGATGGTTGGTACAATTACCTAATCAACTATCCACCATCAACTATCCACCATCAACTATCCACCATCAACTATCCACCATCAACTATCCACCATCAACTCTCTTCAATCTTTAATATACCCACAGCAGTGTTGCATCACTTTTATCGCTTCTCTATTTTTCACAGGAAAGGACACACGTCTATAGGCAGTTCTGCTGTTTGTCCTCTTTTTCATTTATAGAAAAATAGGTAATGCTGACTGAGCAAAGCTTCGGATTTGCCTCTAGACACTGTGGTCTAACTGCACAGTTCAAATCACCACAGTTATCGCTCAGTCCAAGATTTTGGCCTGTAGTTACAATTGTGCAGATAATTTATCATTCTCATGCTTCAATTTAACTGTACAGATTTGTTGTTATACTATTATACCTCACTTACGGGAGGCCCTAAACCTTCATAAACGCATAAGCAGAAACAAATAGTAATCTTTCTGAAATTGAATGGAATGTAATCATGTATCACAAATTAACACTCAGTCATTTGATCTTCGGTTGATATAGGGTTGATAGGCCCCTCCACATTTATTTTTTAATGATACAGGAGTAAGCCATCGGCTGATATGTCACGTTCAAAATGGGGGAATCAAACAGCACCATCAACAGTACCACACCACGTCATTAATGGGGGTATCAAACAGCACCATCAACAGTACCACACCACGTCATTAATGGGGGAATCAAACAGCACCATCAACAGTACCACACCACGTCATTAATGGGGGAATCAAACAGCACCATCAACAGTACCACACCACGTCATTAATGGGGGAATCAAACAGCACCATCAACAGTACCACACCACGTCATTAATGGGGGAATCAAACAGCACCATCAACAGTACCACACCACGTCATTAATGGGGGAATCAAACAGCACCATCAACAGTACCACACCACGTCATTAATGGGGGAATCAAACAGCACCATCAACAGTACCACACCACGTCATTAATGGGGGAATCAAACAGCACCATCAACAGTACCACACCACGTCATTAATGGGGAATCAAACAGCACCATCAACAGTACCACACCACGTCATTAATGGGGGAATCAAACAGCACCATCAACAGTACCACACCACGTCATTAATGGGGGAATCAAACAGCACCATCAACAGTACCACACCACGTCATTAATGGGGGAATCAAACAGCACCATCAACAGTACCACACCACGTCATTAATGGGGGAATCAAACAGCACCATCAACAGTACCACACCACGTCATTAATGGGGGAATCAAACAGCACCATCAACAGTACCACACCACGTCATTAATGGGGGAATCAAACAGCACCATCAACAGTACCACACCACGTCATTAATGGGGGAATCAAACAGCACCATCAACAGTACCACACCACGTCATTAATGGGGGAATCAAACAGCACCATCAACAGTACCACACCACGTCATTAATGGGGGAATCAAACAGCACCATCAACAGTACCACACCACGTCATTAATGGGGGAATCAAACAGCACCATCAACAGTACCACACCACGTCATTAATGGGGGAATCAAACAGCACCATCAACAGTACCACACCACGTCATTAATGGGGGAATCAAACAGCACCATCAACAGTACCACACCACGTCATTAATGGGGGAATCAAACAGCACCATCAACAGTACCACACCACGTCATTAATGGGGGAATCAAACAGCACCATCAACAGTACCACACCACGTCATTAATGGGGGAATCAAACAGCACCATCAACAGTACCACACCACGTCATTAATTCGGGAAACTATCGTAAACAAAACAAACATAATTGCCCATTTTCAAGACAGAAGACGACTCGCTACCTTTGAAGCAGTTCACATCCGAGACAAAGGCCGGTCATCAACACACAAACAAACATGGCCTCGACAATACTATTATTCGATGGGCCCCTTGGTCGAGGTGATGAACGGCGAGTCAGGGACCTTAGTAACAAAAGAACATCAACATAATTATGCTCCAAGGAATCCCTTCCCCTGAACTCAAAACTAAACACTCATACGTTCAGCAGGCTTCGAGGCAACCACTTACTGCTTCGCTCCCTCCTTTAGTACCAACACCGTGAACCTCTCAAAATAAACTGCATAACCACTCTCTCCCCCCCCTCCCCTCCCCCCTCCCCCCACACCCTATGCTTACCTATTGGCTTGTTTACTTGCCCTCTTGCAACCCCCCCCCCTCCTTTACTGCCGTCTACCCCCACATGATTTCGTCCATGTGGTCCCGAGATTATAAAGTAATGTCAGTTCACTCTTGACTTCCATACCGTCAACTACTCAGTTATCTTAAGTACGCATATTTCGTGATTTTGACATTCTATGTTTAATATATATTTTTATTAATATTTTCACTCTAAATATATATATGTGTTTTATATAGATATTAAATATTGACAATGTAATTTAATATTTTACCCTTGATATGCCACATTGTAGGCGAAACGTTGAAAATATATAAGGTAAAATAAAATAAAATATGGAAATACTCTGTGATTTAGTGTTTGAGCACCCTCCTAGTGCTAGAAAAAACTATATGAATGGAAAATAAACATAAGAAAATTAACGGTGAAAATGCTGTCATATTCAATATACTATATATATATATATATATATATATATATATATATATATATATATATATATATATACAGTATATATTATATCCCTACCGGCAAGTGCGTTTCCGTAGCACCCAGTAGGTTGGATATAAGACTAACCCTTATCTATCAGGTGGTAGGCCTATGTGTCACTCGTACTCAGTACATTGGATAAAAGACTAACCCCATCGATGGATAATGGTTAAACACTGAGATGTGACGATCCTTGGTATAAAGCAACACATTTGGGGACAGGACCACATTCGACGTATGTTGAACCGGCAAGATCTTGGGGGAACCCATCATGAGACGGGCTTTTTGCACGTCGAAAATGCCCGCTGGGGCCCTTTGATTGGTTGTTTTGCTCCCAGTTGTGATGTATCAGACCATAAGTGAATGTGATTGGTTCGTAGACAGAAACAAAAATAAATAAATAAACAAATTGTGATACTTTTGACTGAATGGCTGGGGGTCGGAAGTACTCCCACTCAACAGACAAGCGGCGCGCCGTCTATAAGAGATATAGTCAACCGTTTCACAGGTAAGTTGACCTGTTAATTGTTACCTCTTTTATATTATACTTTGCCGGGTGTTGAAGCCCATTTTCGTATGATGTTTAGTCTTCAGAGCATATACCAGTACCTTCCATTATAGTCTTGTCTTGTCAGGGGGACCCACAGAGTGCTGCTCTTGGGCAGCATGATATGCGGGGGTTGTGCAGGGGAACGAGGAGCAAGGGATAGGATCGGGTCAAGGGTTAGGGAGATAATGATTAGTGATCCTATTTCTAAGATAATCGAGAGTGGGGCTATTAACTAGTGAGATGGGAGGTGATTCCACTCTTGGATGCTGCGGAGAAAAAATGAATGTGAATAAATACATACTGTATATATACTGTATATATATATATATATATATATATATATATATATATTATATATATTGTGTATACTGTATATACAGTATATATATATATTTTTTTTTTTTTTTTTGGGGGGGGGGGGGTTTATATCCTGTGTGGGTACCCAATAAAATAACGAATTAAGTTTCTTTTAACCGATTCTGTACCAGCGACGTCCTTTTCATTATGTTCTGGTAACTATTAGAGGATTTTGTTCAGGTTAGGAAGGACGTCTACCCATTAAAAGGCTACAGACTATCTCAATTAATCTCTTTACCTACCATGTATCCTTCCTAAGCTTAATAAAATCGTCCAAATGTAGCTGAAATAAAATAAAACAGACTTCACCGGTACAGAAAGGGTTAAATTAATAATTATGCGTTATATATATATCAAACAGACATACGGTACCAGAAACGACGATCACAATTTCGGCAATTGCCCGTAGAGATACAGTACAGTCAATCATAAAAATCAGTGAAATTTGCCTATTTCTAATTATGGAGGTATAGCTCTGGAACGAATCTACGAATATAATGTTCTGTATAATCAACTACACAACATTATATACTATTTATTGAAAAGCAAGTTACCTCCAAAAACCTATGCAGAGGGTCATGATTGCATAAAGAAAAACATAGAGGGTCCACGATGTTTTGTAAGGGACAGTACACCTGGGTTAATTAAGGGGAGATGGCTGGGTTTTCTAGACCCCTTTCTCCCTCATTCTTAGCCCCTTTAGTTTTCAGATTTTAAGACGTTCGGCCCGTTAGTTTGGCGATTTTAAGACCTTTCGCCCATTTTCTTTGTCAATATTAAGACCTTTCGTGCTATTTTGGTGTCGATTTTTTTCTTGGTGAACGAATGTGAGCCTGTAATGGAGAAAACAAAAATGTACAAATTCTTCTAGAAGGGGGATCTATTGGATGTTTTTTTAAAGCTTGAGGGAGGTCTAGGGAGGCAACTAAAACTACAATAAAAAGATGCATAAATTATCAAATAAATACGCCCATCTCCCCTTAAAAAGTTGCTATGCTATCCCTTACAGTAGTGATGTTTGAAAATTGCATGTGGGGAGACCAATAATGGAAGTACAGTACAATCAGTTGCTAAGATAGACATGTTGCACTTATGTATACATAAAATTGTATTCTACGAGTAGGATTTCACTCTCTCATTTCACTCTTCTAGAATATGTTTAATCCTATTTTATATTTATCTCTCTCGCTTTCACACACACACACACACACTGAATTATGTTGTGATAATACTGAATGTAAATTATTTATGAGTCTACAAGACTCCTAATTTATTCACATTCAGTATGATCACAGCATACTTCAGTTTTTTGTTCTATGTGAGTGAGGGAGACAAAAGGCAGAACTGCCTGTATCGAGTGCCTCCCCCAGAGTTGAAAGCTTAGGAAGGATATATTGTAGCTAAATGGCCTAATTGAGATAGTATATAGCCTTTTACTTGGTAGACGTTCTTCCTAAGCTGAATGGAAACGTCTAATAGTTGCCAGAATGTAATGAAAAGGACGTCAACGGTACTGAAGGGGTTAAACCCAACAATCCCGCTTGAGCAATATCCCTCCCACACCACCACCGGGGATTAATAAAGGTTGAGATATAGTATTATTTTATTGGCCTGCGTTTTTTTTTTTTTTTTTTTTTTTTTGTAATATAGACTATCAGGATCGGACGTCCGCATCTAGTCTACAGTAGGTATTCTAGGCCTCTTTCAACTTTGGGGGAGGCGCTCATCACAGGCAGTTCTACCTTTTGTCTCCCTCATCCACATAGAAAAATATATATAATACTCGGTTTCAGCCACTCTAAGAAACTATCGGGCCACCTACTGTATATATCAATAACTCCAGCTGATTGGCTCTTGCGCCCGTGTCCAATGTATCGTCTTGTAGTAATTATTTATTCTTGGGGGGGGATGGGCGTATTTATTTGCTTATTTACCTGTATATATATTTTTATAATTTTGTTAGTTTCCTTCCTAGACCTCCATGAAACACCTTCAAGACCCTCCTTCAAGATAAATTTATACATTTTTCGGCCAAAGGCCGGTTCCTCTTAAATTACAGGCTCTCTATCGCTGGCCAGGAAAAAATCGATACCTAAATGACATGAAAAGTCTTAATATTGACAAAGGAATGGGGCGAAAGGTATTAAAATCGCCAAACTAATAAGCTGAACCTCGTAAAATCTGAAAACTAATGGGGCTAAGCATGAGGAAGAAGGGGGAACAGAAAAACGACCCATCTCCCCTTCGCAAAGGTATTAATAATGACGGTCGCACAAGTCAATCAGCTGGAAGCATTATAATGTGAAACTTGCAAAATAAACAAACCAAAACTGGGACGACACAATATTCTGTAAAAACAAAAAAAACTCATCAAAATCTCTATGTGGAAATGACTCTTTAATCAAATAAAACAATTTAAATATAAAAACA
This sequence comes from Paralithodes platypus, assembly GCA_032716605.1. Lineage (NCBI taxonomy): Eukaryota > Metazoa > Arthropoda > Malacostraca > Decapoda > Lithodidae > Paralithodes > Paralithodes platypus. The sequence continues at coordinate 8,889,352 of CM064556.1, forward strand.
CAACCACCGCATAGGGTGTACATCACTATACTACTGTATATATAAACACAACCACCGCATAGGGTGTACATCACTATACTACTGTATATATAAACACAACCACCGCATAGGGTGTACATCACTATACTACTGTATATATAAACCCAACCACCGCATAGGGTGTACATCACTATACTACTGTATATATAAACCCAACCACCGCATAGGGTGTACATCACTATACTACTGTATATATAAACCCAACCACCGCATAGGGTGTACATCACTATACTACTGTATATATAAACCCAACCACCGCATAGGGTGTACATCACTATACTACTGTATATATAAACCCAACCACCGCATAGGGTGTACATCACTATACTACTGTATATATAAACCCAACCACCGCATAGGGTGTACATCACTATACTACTGTATATATAAACCCAACCACCGCATAGGGTGTACATCATTATACTACTGTATATATAAACCCAACCACCGCATAGGGTGTACATCACTATACTACTGTATATATAAACCCAACCACCGCATAGGGTGTACATCACTATACTACTGTATATATAAACCCAACCACCGCATAGGGTGTACATCACTATACTACTGTATATATAAACCCAACCACCGCATAGGGTGTACATCACTATACTACTGTATATATAAACCCAACCACCGCATAGGGTGTACATCACTATACTACTGTATATAAAACCCACCCACCGCATAGGGTGTACATCATTATACTACTGTATATATAAACCCAACCACCGCATAGGGTGTACATCACTATACTACTGTATATATAAACCCAACCACCGCATAGGGTGTACATCACTATACTACTGTATATATAAACCCAACCACCGCATAGGGTGTACATCACTATACTACTGTATATATAAACCCAACCACCGCATAGGGTGTACATCACTATACTACTGTATATATAAACCCAACCACCGCATAGGGTGTACATCACTATACTACTGTATATATAAACCCAACCACCGCATAGGGTGTACATCACTATACTACTGTATATATAAACACAACCACCGCATAGGGTGTACATCACTATACTACTGTATATAAACCCAACCACCGCATAGGGTGTACATCACTATACTACTGTATATATAAACACAACCACCGCATAGGGTGTACATCACTATACTACTGTATATATAAACCCAACCACCGCATAGGGTGTACATCACTATACTACTGTATATATGAGCAAGTTAATCTGTTTCCAAAGCCGGCCGTAATTTTCTCAGAATCGCTGACACAAAGTATAGTGGCCTAGAATAGATTAACCCTTTCAGTACCGGTGCCGTTCTTGTAACTTTATTCTAGCTACTATTAGATGATTTTATTCAGTTTAAGAAGGGCCTCCAGCTAATAATTAAGAGGCATCGAACTATCTCACTTAACCATTTTTACTACCTTACCTCAGATCCTTCTTAAACTACACAGAATCATCTAAATGTAGCTAGAATACAAATCAATAAGATGTCGCCGGTACAGAAGGGGTTAATCAGTATATACATTTGTAGCGTATATCCGGGTACTTTTTGGATATACAGAAACATAATACTGGACTGTGACTTAACTCTGTATTTCAGCTGATGGTATATTGGGGTTGTAGTTTACTTGGGGAAAATAGTTGGGCTCATTCCATACATTCTCTCCTAGGCTATATAGTCCATGGGTGATTTCAAGATTTTAAAAATCTTTGTACATCTGCCAAGGGCACAACAAATGTCCAAAAATATAAATGCCATATACAGGTTTCCCTCATTATCCGATGCCTTGATTTACGATATTATTATAGGTTTTTAGGTGTTTGTGTTTGAGTTTTGGCTGGTCCCAGAATACACTCCCATTTACCTCATTAATTTTAGGGTTTGCTATATGGTTTTCTTTATTTAAGATCGTGTTTTCAGGAACTTATCCCAATCGTATATCGAGGGAGACATGTACATGTACAGTACCATTGGAATCGCAACATTGTGAACATTCCAAATATACGGCTTCAGCACAATGATGTAATTTTCATATTCTAGTTACCAATAGACAGTTATTTTTAGCTTATAATCTACGTCTAGGACTCAAGGGGTAAATGCGATCCCTATAAACCCTCTGCATTACATAGGTCGTTTTTAACCCTTTCAGTACAGGTGTAGTTGTTTTTCTTTCTATTTTTGTTTGTAATATGTTAGATTTGTTATCAAGTCGCTAAATTAGTTTATCCAAATTCACATTTCGAGCAATGAAAGTTTTGTTGCCTACCCAAAAGATAGACACTGGTAAGGATATTATTTTGGCAAAGGGAAATCCGAGGTAAATAAAGAAGAAGATCAAAGAACCCACACGGAAAGAAACCTTGCCTGTCGCCCTGCTCCATCAATCAGCGTGCTCCTTGACGTGACACCTGGGTATATAAAGGCCGGGAGAGGGAGCGGAGCCTCAGTAAGACACACGGCATCCACTGGGTCACAGCCTACCTAAAGGCATCTGCAACCTTGCTCCCATGTCCGCATCCCACTGCAAAGACTAGATGGCAGCCGGAGAATATACCGACTGACAGACAGAGAGCGGCAGTACCAATCCTCTCGGGCAAGAATAGCTGTGTTTCACCATTTGCCCAGATCAACCTGTAGTATCCAAGAAGCTGTACACACATCGCCTGCCTGTACCAATTATCCCAGAAGCTGCATGGAGTGACAGAAGAAGAATAGTTACTGGTGGCCTGACGTGACCAGCTGAGCAAGAGAAGAGAGACGATCAAGAGACAGCTATTGCCCAATGTTTCAGGATTATAGACAGGAGCAAGATTATATTATATAGGACATCTTTTTCCCCTAGTCCTAGACAAACCCTATCATTGAAGGGGGCCTTTACTATAGTTTTGCCATATTCCTAGCCAGTTTATTGTACACTACGTATTGTAATTGCAATGAAAAGTATTGAATCAATATTACAGTACTTTTATGACAATTACAACAGGAGCACTGCAAACGGATGCATAATACGGCCGTCAGCCTAACCCGTCGCATAGCAAGTGCATAAGATTTATACAGTTTACTATTGTACTGTACTTATCAAGTCAGTGAAAAGTGTGGTGGCTGCTTCCCTAGACTTTTTGTAAAAAAATGAACTTATAAGCATCTTATTACTTCAATGAAAACTGGGTGGCTGTTTCCTTAGATTGTCTGTAGAAAGCTGAAAAGTGATAAAGCGTCATAATGATCATAAAATGTCAAGTGGTATAATTTTGTAGTGTAATTATTGAAGTCTTAATGGAAAGTTGGTGATTACTCTATAAATATGGTAAAAAGATGAACATCGAAATCATTCAAGGTATTACACTAGGGAAGCTATGTTATAAGTCTATAAGAAATTATGTTATAAATCAGCGAGGAAGTAAAGCTGCTAGAGTGATGACAAATAAAGTTAACACACTTACGGATGGAAGGTATACCATAATACATCTAGTCGTACAACAGCCATATAACAATTAGCGCATACTATTAATTGGCTAGGAATACAGCAAAACTATAGTTTTTACCACCGACAATGATAGGGTTTGTCTAAAGAATATGAGCCAAAGTCCACGCATATGATTTACGGTTACCACTCTCATCTCAGTTTCTTGTACAAAGGCAATGAGGGCAAGATCATGCATGAAAAAGACAGAAAATGTGTGAATATAATGCATCCAGTTTAGACACTATTCAGGCTTTCTAAAAATGTTTGAGAAAGTGAAACTGTTCAGTATGTCACTCTTCCAAACATTTTTTTCCAGACATGATTTTCGCCCATTTTCTTCATTAAATAAAATACAATAATTTGAATACCATAGTTTGGGACAGCACCTACTGTAATAACCCTTGTTTATCGTTCCACCAAGCCGCGGCATTTGCAAGAGCCCTATCACGTTTTTTTTTATTAAAACATATCTTTTGATTATGGGTCATGTTTTCTGGATGGGGAGTCGTATCCGAACACAAACTTAAATAATCATTAACAATATCTTGATTTATTGTAACGCTTGTAGCTTTTTGTTTTGCCCTGCGTTTGTCGTACTGATTCCTTTGCCCGTAGGAAAGCGGGGCGGGCTCCTTGACCGGATCATCCTGCAGTGGGGCGGGTTCCTCCACCATATCGTTGGACAGTAGGGCGGGTTCCTCCACCATATCGTTGGACAGTGGGGCGGGTTCCTCCACCATATCGTTGGACAGTAGGGCGGGTTCCTCCACCATATTGTTGGACAGTGGGGCGGGTTCCTCCACCATATCGTTGGGCAGGGGGGCGAGTTCCTCCGCTATATCATTGGACAGCGGAGTGGGCTCCTCCACCATATCGTTGCGCAATGGGGTGGGATCCTCCACGGGATCATCAAGCACCTGTAATAACCCTTGATTTTCGTTCCACCAAGCCTTGGCATTTGCAAGAGCCCTATCACGGTTTTTCTTATTAAAACGTATCTTTTGGTTATGGGTCATATTTTCTGGACGGGGAGTCGTATCCGGATATAAACTTAAATAATCATCAACAATATCTTGATTTATTGTATCGCTCGTAGCTTGATTTTTTGCCCTGCGTTTATCGTACTGCTTCCTTTGCCCGTAGGAAAGCGGGGCGGGCTCCTTGACCGGATCATCCTGCAGTGGGGCGGGTTCCTCCACCATATCGTTGGACAGTGGAGTGGGTTCCTCCACCATATCATTGGACAGTGGAGCGGGTTCCTCCACCATATCGTTGGACAGTGGGGCGGGTTCCTCCACCATATCGTTGGACAGTGGAGTGGGTTCCTCCACCATATCATTGGACAGTGGAGCGGGTTCCTCCACCATATTGTTGGACAGTGGGGCGGGTTCCTCCACCATATCGTTGGACAGTGGAGTGGGTTCCTCCACCATATCGTTGGACAGTGGAGTGGGTTCCTCCACCATATCGTTGGACAGTGGGGTGGGTTCCTCCACCATATCGTTGGACAGTGGAGTGGGTTCCTCCACCATATCGTTGGACAGTGGATAGGATTCCTCCACCATATCGTTGGACAGTGGGGCAAGTTCCTCCACCATATCGTTGGACAGTGGAGTGGGTTCCTCCACCATATCGTTGGACAGTGGGGTGGGTTTCTCCACCATATCGTTGGACAGTGGAGTGGGTTCCTCCACCATATCGTTGGACAGTTGGGTGGGTTCCTCCACCATATCGTTGGACAGTGGAGTGGGTTCCTCCACCATATCGTTGGACAGCGGGGCGGGTTCCTCCACCATATCGTTGCACAATGGGGTGGGATCCTCCACGGGATCATCAAGCAACGGGGCATGCTTCGCCGAATCGTTGCAAGGCGGGCTGTGCTCCGCAGAATCGTTGTGTTGGACAAAAGTATATTCAATAAAACACGGATCATCAGGACTCATAGTGGTTTTTGTTATATCTATAGTATACTTGTGAAGAGTTTTTCGCCCCAATTTCCATTTAAATTGTATTTTTTCAAATCCCTTTTCAAATTTGACTATTGCCCCTGAATCAAATTTATAACATGCCCCCCAGTTAGGCATGTATTGCCAATTACAGTCATTAACAATAATTTTGATTTGTGTTGTGAATGTTTTTCGACTATACCACTTTTCGCGTTTATTTTGAAGTTTAATTTTTAGTATTTCGGGGAATTTTGTCAACCTAACATTGATTGGGGAGTGATACTCAACAGCATTAATTATTATAGCGCCCCCTGACGGATTTGGGTTTAGTCCATTCGAGATCATTTTTAATTTAAATCACAATAACCTGTATGAAAAAATTATAAATATAACTCGGTAATAGCTTACAATGATCGTTTAGAAAGCTTTTTACGATAATTTTCAGACTAATGTATCGTACACGTATAACAAAATCACGGACGAGAAGCGAAACACAAGTTGATCAATGCACTCTTGGAATAATAATGATGATACACCCCCTTCCCAGAGCGCTCCAAAATATTCTAAAATATCTACATAGATTTTTGTTCTTATATTTCTTCAAATCAAGTCGTTGCTGATCTTCACTTCACCGTATAAATCATATGTCTGTAAAATATAATCTACTTAATAATGAAATTGTTTTAAATAAGTGTCGAACAAATATTATTGGAAAATATATATCTAATATATTTCTGTTACCCATATAAAATATATTTTCTATGAACGGAATTTTAAAGAAAATGATAAATATATGGGTAACTCATATATAAAGCCTCACCAGCGCATAATTGATCATGCAGTATACTTTTATTTACTATATCTTAGTATTTTTTATTTGTCAATGATTAATCATTGCTTTATTATTTTCGGCAAATTTAGAGTTTATTACAGGGTACTATTTATATATTTATTATGTTTTATGTGTTCATTTTGGTAGTGAATTTATGTGTGTATAATGTTTGTACTGTACCGGTGTAGTGTACTATTCTTCCCCGTACTAGACTTACCATGTACTTTCAGAATACCTAGGCCAAGGTCACATACAAGAAACTATACAATTCCATATGAAAGGTCAAGGTCACAGGTCAAGGTCAAATAAAATGTCAATATGCTTTTTTCTTTACTTTTCATGCAAACTTCACAAAATTTGGTGAGATAGTTGCACTTTAAATGAAAAGGAAAATAATACATTTGGAAACACATATCATAAAGGTCAAGATAAAGGTCAAGGTCAACTATTCTATTAATGTACTGTATATGAAAGTAACTGATGGGTTTTAATGAAATTAGGCATGCTTTATTATGTTACCTACACCAACCGACTTTACTCCTAAACTCAATTAATGAAATCAACAAATACATGTGGCAGTCCAGGGATTCGAGCCTAGGATGCTCACACCGAAATTCAGTGCATTTATCCATTGCGCTACGAAGACAGTTAAAGAATGGTGGACAAGCCTACGATTTATTATGCAGTTTCGAATCCTGCATATCAATCTAAGCATGTACACAGTTTCCAACTACGCTATCATAGGCTATGGATAGATGATTTTGATTTGATTTGATTTTCCACGGCAATGTCAATGAAAACAAACAAAAATACTCTTACATAATGGTCCAGGTCACAGGTCAAGGTCAAAGGTCAACTTTTACTATTTATTTTACGTTTTATCCAAATTTCTTCATTTTCAATATACAAGTTACTGGTAACCTTGATATCGTATTGCCCAAATTTTTAGATAAATATTTTAAAGGGTAAGGTCAAAGGTCAAAATAAGTGTTTTACTAGTATTTCTTATACTAACTGTTAGATTCTCACTAGGCTTACCATGTATATTCGGAATACCTAGGCCAAGGTCATACATGAAACTATTAAATTCCATATGAAAGTTCAAGGTCATAGGTCAAGGTCAAATAAAAGGTCAATATGCTATTTTCTTTACTTTTAATGCAAACTTCACAAAATTTGGTGAGATAGTTGCACTTTAAGTGAAAAGGAAAATAATAAATGTTGAGACATATAAAGGTCAAGATAAAGGTCAAAGGTCAAGGTTAACTATTATATTAATTTATATAAAACTAACTGATGGGTTTTAATGAAATTAGGCATGGTTATTGATTTTCATGGGCAATGTCAAGGCAAACAAAAATTTACTCTTACATAAAGGTCAAGGTCACAGGTCAAGGTCAAAGGACAACTTTTATTATTTATTAAAAAAAGATTACTCAACTGTTTTAAGACTTTTATCCCCATCCAGGTGTCGATTTCTTCCTGGCGAGCGATAGCGAGCCAGCATTGTATGGAGAAATCCGACTTCGCCGGAGACATTTTTCTATCGAAATATTTACAAATTTAGCTTGCTGTCAAAACAAAAATATATATATATGCTGGCTCCCTACCGCTCGCCAGGAAAATATTGACACATGGATGAGGGTAAACGTCTTAAAACAGTACGCTGAATGGGGCCGAATGGATACAAACCAAAGAGAGAGGGAAAGAAAGAGAAAAAAAGCGAGGTGGGCTCCCTTAAGGCTACATTGTATGTATTTGGATCTCAACATAATTCTCCACTTGCGAGTTTCAGGCTATAAGGAAGCTGGAGCTGTAGACATCGATATTTAGCAGAATTACCAGCTAAAATACGGTTGAAGTGCATTTATATACCCATACAAAATTATTTATCATACTTCCTATCCATCACAAACCTACATCATTATTGCATTTCTGTTGTATATCAATGTTTACAGCTCCAACTTCCTTTTTGGTTGGGAGAATAAAGGGTATCAATTATTAACCCCTTCCGTACCAGTGACGTCTTTTTAACCCTTTCTGACTACTATTGAACGATTATATTCAGTTTCAAAAGGGGCCTCCAGCAATTAATAGGCTTCAAACTATCTGACTCAATCCTTTTTACTACCACACATCCTTCTTAAACTGCATAAAATCGTCTAAATATAGCTAGCGTACAATTATAAAGACGTTTCCGGTACAGAAGGGGTTAAAGGCATGTTCTTTATTTACTATTTACTAAGTATTAGTTAACGGTTAACCCCTTCTGTACCAACGACGTCTTTTATATGTTAGTTTTGCTATGTATACATTATTTTGAGCAGTTTAAGAAGGATCTGAGGTAGTAAAAAGGGTTAAGTGAGATAGTTCGAAGCCTGTTAATTGCTGGAGGATCTTTTTAAGTTGATGACAAATTGTCTAATAGTAGCCAGAATAAAGTTATAAAGAACGTCGCCGGTACGAAAGGGGTTAATAAATTGCTGGATTATGCTAGTGGAACGTTCACCTGTTTATTATCACTTGATCCAGGGTTCAATTAAGGGGGGTCACCGGCTTTTTGTTATTTTTCTCCTTTTCTCTCTTTCCCTGGCTTGTATCCATTCGGCCCCATTCAGCCAACTGTTTTAAGACTTTATCCCTATCTAGGTGTCGATTTCTTCCAGCATTGTATGGAGAAATCCGGCTTCGCCAGAGAAATTTTTCTATCGAAAAATGTACAAATTTAGCTTGCTGTCAAAACAAAAATATATAATTATATGCTGTGGTATTTTACTTCCGTCGCCTTTATATTAGGTACGACCTCGTACCTCAAGGTTGGAGTACGTAGGTATGTTTAGGGGGGCCAGGTGAGCTCGGTGAGGGGGTTAGGTTGGCGGGAAATGGCAGCCTGTCGCTGAGGACGAAGATTACTGTCATCCCGACTAGCAACAGACTGTTCATAAAAGAGAGACAAAAACTTAAAACATTTTATCCTGGAATGAATAATATAATGAAATTAGGAAAAAAATAACAAGATTACTCAGGCCATATCTCTAAGAAACTGAAAACTAATAGGAGAGTTACTATTCAAGAAAGAAGGGAACGAGGGAAGAAAATACATAGATGTTGGAAAAGATGATAAAAGAACTTGACGAAAGAACAGATAATTAAGAACACAGGAAAATTAAGAAGAGCTAAAGTGTTTAACAATGTATAAAACAAATTTAAAAGATAGTCAGAAAAATGTAGGTTAACAAGAAAAGTAATATGACTAAGGGAAAAAAATATATAATATATACAGTAGATGGAAAACATGTAAATTTATAGAATCATGCCCAATCGCTTAGGAATTGAGAACAATACAAAACAAAATCCCATGGAAAATTCAGTACAATAACATCCTCATCATCATCAGGGGGAGGGGGTTATTTAGGGTCGCCGTTAGTCTTGGTGAAGGTCTGGTTTATTGGTAGGTGTGGTGGTGGTGGTTGTGGCTTTGACCTTGGGGGTTCGCTTTCACTTTGGAAGGGAGGGGTGGATATACCATTAGGTCTGCCGTTAGGAATGTGGGTCTGGGTGAGAGCTGGCCCGGGGCCAGTTTTGGAGGGGGGTTTAAAGGGTTGCGGTCGGGGGTAGTCGGGGGGGTTTAAAGGTGAAACGGGCAGGTCGAGTCGGGGTTGTTGCTGCGGAAGAGGTTGGTGCTGGGGAGGGGTTGAATTGTGTAGAGAGTTGTGGTCGTGAGTGGGGTTGGGGGAAGGGTGAGTAAGGCTGGAGGTTGGGAGTTTACAATGATCGGGTGTTTTGGAGGTTTGGAGTGTGGGGATTTGATAGGGAGATGGTGGGGGGGGTCTGGGCAGGCAGGGTTGTGGTTTGAGAGGGGTTGAATTTGGACTGATTTTATTTTCGGGAGAGACGTGGATGGGATTTCGAGGAGTGGTTGAGGTTGAGAGGTTGATTATGTTGTTTGGGGCGAGAGAGAGGGTAGTATTTTGGGGATTAGCCAAGGTGGAAAAGGTTTTGTGGTTGGATTGGGATGGGCGTGGTATTTTGTCGAGCGGGATCTTTGGGGGTGGAATTTGGGGCGGATGGGGTAACGGTGAAGAGGGGGGGAAGAGGAGGTAGGGGTTATGTACGGGGGTGATTTTTCGTTCTGAATGTGGTTGTGAGAGGTTAGGCTGGCAGGGTGGGAATTGGTGGAGGTTGAGAGTTTAGCTGGGCTAATGATGGTGGGGGACCGACTGGTGAGCAAGTGCTCGGTACGCATGAGGGGGGGGAAATCACTTTGGTGGGGGTCACGCGTGAGGGGGGGATTAACGGCGCGTGTGGGAGGATCAGAGTGGTGAGGTGTGAGTGATTTAGGAAACGGAATTTGTTGGTGGGACTGTGGAGGATTGGTGGGGGAAGAGTTAGGCATAGAACATGGGGTATTGGGGGAGGACTGATGTACTGATTTGTGGTTGTTAAAAGGACGAATTTGGGGAGTTTTGTCGGTGGCAGTGACGGTTTGTTTAGAGGTTATATGGGATTGGTGGGTCTGTCTGTCATGAGGGGGTGAGTCAAGTGTGGGGTTTTGAAGTTTTTTAGGGGTATGAATTGTGGGGGGGTGGAAGGGAGCTACTGACGGAAAACTGTCACAAGGGAAATTTTGTTGGTGGGGGGAATAGCTGAGCATTTCTGGGGGCATGGGGAAAACATTGTTGGGTACATAGGTTGGCATTTCCCTGGAAACATGGGTACATAAATATTTGGTAGGATGGTTTTTACATACATAAGAGTCTGTCCTGGAAACATGGGAGGATTGATCCTGGACAGATGGGGGTCTGGGTGATTGACAGGTAAATTGTGGGGATGGGGTGAGTAGGTCAGTTTGGAGAGATTGTTGCGGAAGAGATTTGTCTCGGAAAACAATGGAATTTGGTAGGATGGATGAAGGAGACATTGATGGAGATTTTAGTTCTGGTGCTGGATTATGGGGCAGAGGTAGGTTGGCGAGCGGGGGTGTTACTGGAGGTGGATTCAGGAGCGGTTCGGGTAATGTTGGAGAGGGTGACAAGGAAGGGGGGGAATAGGAGGTAGGCGGAGCTGTAGCATTCTTGGTTGATGCGGGTGTTTGAAGGGGTTCACCGAGGTTGGGCATGTGGAGAGATGATGGTGGGGGGGGGGGTGAGGTTGACAGTTTTGAGGGGGGGACAGGTGATGAATATGAGGAAGTGAGAGGCGTGACAGGTTGTTGAGGGATTGACGGGGGTGAAGGTTGGTCTTGGGTGACAGGGGCATGTGAGAGAGTGGAGGGGGGGCTCATTTTCTGACCAGCATTTTTCAGGGGTGACATTGAAAGAGAATTGGTTACGGTGGGGGTGACCATTTCTGCGTGCTGTGGTTTGTTGGCAGGCATAGAAAAAGGATGGGGTTTATGGGGTAACACAATTGATGGAAGATTATCGTTGGTGGATGGCTGGGCAGGGGAAAATTTAGGGATGGTCAGAGAGGATAGAGGCAAGGAAGAGTGCACTGGGGTTGGACTTTCACCGGGAGTCATTTTGGAAGGGTGCACGGAGTTTTCTTTAGGGGGATGGATGGACTTATTGATGATAGTGTTCAGTGGAGGAATACATTTACTTTCTTGGATAGGGGCTGAAGGGGTGGGTAGGGGATTCATCGAACTGAGTTGGCATCTTTCTCTGATGGAGAGCATATGTTCTTCGAATGAGCCGTACGGGTCGAGATGGGCGGTGATGTGGGGTGGGAGGATGTCTAACAATGCGGTGAATAAGAGTTCATTTTGTTGCTCGTCATCTTCAGAGCTATACGTGGTCCTCACGTATCTGTAGAGTTGTATGAGGGTCACATTGATATCCCCTTCATACTTGATCTCGTCGACTTTTATTATTTTGGGGGCGACGAGGGAACCCAAAAGTGGCCCTAAGGTCCGGATCACGAGGGATCGAAACTGGTTCCAGGTAAGCTTTGGCGTTACCTGTTCAACAATTTGGGAAACGGCTTTTCCCAACTGCATAATGTGCAATAATGCAACGGCGATTTTGTCGCGGTCATTTTGAAGTGCCACATCTAACACTGGCTTTACTATGTCTAAGTAAGTGGCGATATCATACGTGTTTACATCATACTTGGGAATGTGTGTGAGTGTCATAGCGAGCTGCCATTTTTGCGATGTTCCCATGCTTCTACTGTTCCAAACTTGCAATGTAATGCAACCTTTTATCCGAATCAAGAACCACCGCTGCCGCCAATGTTATGCCCTGTTTTTCTACAGGATTAACTTGGGTAATGTGAGTTCTAACTGACTGGGTATATAAGGCTGCATGCACAAAACAAGGTATGAGGAATAGAGAACACAAAATAAACACACGGTAACAAGACACACGATTACGCTTATTGATAGACACACTTCTGAATACTCGTGCAAGACAAATGATAGAGTTGAACAACACTAGCATAAGTGGATCTGGATGGAGCCTAGTCTCCCACTTCCAACGTTCAGGTATTAATCTTCTGATCACTGGCTTTATTCACAAGTTTATATACTGGAGACCATCAATGTTACTTATAGATTCATATTCACTGTTAGATTTATTACTGGTAGCTCTGGTGCACAAGTAGTAGTTCACAGACTAGATTAGACACGTGTATTTTAGAGCACGGGAATTCTAGTAACCTCAGGGGGTACTGATCTAAGTTTTATATTCTTATAGCAGAAACACGTAGAATGCAAATCAGTGGGCGAATATTAGATATCACTAGGGTTTCACTTCTATGTAATAATATCTGGATATATGGGTAATTACGAGAGTTAATATCGCCTGTTAATTAATCAACACTGATACGCTTAGCACTTCCTAATGGAATGGTTATATATGAATTATACTGGGGCAAAGCTATAGCCACTTCATAGAAATATTAATAAGTGAGTCTCTAAATAGCACTGTAACACTGTAGTACTGATAGAGTGAATCTTGGGTAGTATTTGATTGGTCTGGTCCTGGTTATCTTGCGTCCGTGATGTTGGGGGCTAACGACTGGTTCCGCGGCCGTCCAGGTGGTCCATATGTAGGAAGTTCTCAAGACGGATCGTTGCTGGCTACACGCTTATATACCCACTGGTTTGTGAAGGTTATAAGGTGCACGTAGATTTCTTGTACGCGGACAGATGCTTCTAACTCAATCTGCCACGGAGTCTGCCGGCTCTGGAACTCAATTCTCAGGAACAACACAAGGTCAGAGCTAGAGGTCAACTTAAGGCCAACCACTGGTTGGTGTCTATCTTTCAACTGATTTTACTGGGGGCTGGAGCTTGATTTATAGGGGCGGTTTTGGACCCTGTAGGCCATAGGGATCTCGAGTTTTGATGGACTAATTGAGCTCTCAATGGATACGGGAACTAGGTAAGGGGGTGATTACTGTTGTGGCACATGGCGGTATGGAGCCTTCATAATGTGATATAACTGAGCCTTAGTAAGAAGTACTATTTTGGCTGTATTGGAAGTATTCAGGGGAGAGAGACTGGATCTACTTTGCGAGGAGGTTTGGGACAGCTGTGATAGGGGCGTCTCTCTTAGATTGCTCAGTCTTCATTCTATGGTATAGCTGAGGTGCTAATTTGGTTATTGGAGTGTGCAAGAAAGGTTAATGGGTTATTGGGGGTTAATAGAGGTTAGTAAAGGTGTTGTTGTTGTTGTTGTTGTTGTTCCCTAAGCTGCCTGGCCGAACAGCCCCGAGTCCCTGAGAAAGGCCATGGCCACGATCGGGCTTTCCCACAGAGCTCTCATTGAGTGTAGATTGTGTTGTTGGCGTAAGTGGTTGTGTGAAATGCAGTCTTCTATGATGTGTTTAATGGTATGGGGTGCTGTGTTACATCCCGGGCAGGCGTCGACAACGGAGTCATCCAGTCTCTTCTGATAGCTCAGGAGAGCTGGATGGTGTCCGCATCTCAGCCTGGCCAGGTGGACTCTGTCCTCGCGAGGAAGGGAGGATTCGGAAGGATGGATTTCGGGAGGTCGTGCATGCAGCTGCGTGTTGTCTGTGAGTGAGTGGATGGATCGGTGAGAGATATGAGTATGGATGTGCTTCTGGAAGTTGGTTCGGGGTGGGCAGGGAGGGAGAGAGGACAATAATTGTGTGTGATACCGTGTGCTGGGTGTTGTTTTGATATTTCTTGGTGTCTGTGGGTGTGTTGCCATGTAGTTTAGTGGGTGGTCTTGGTTCGTGGAGGCTGCTGCCAGGAATTGAGTGCCTCTCATGTCCAGATGGTCTTTGACTTTGAGGATTTTGGTTTCTTGATGTAGGTGATCTGTGGGTGAAGTAGCTGTGCAGCCTGTAATGATCTTCAGGGCTTTGTTTTGAATAGTCTGTAAGGTTTTATGATGTGTTTCAGCTAGGTTAGAAGCCCAGGCTGGGCTTGCGTATTCCATCACTGATCTTATGTATTGTTTATATACTGTGGTGGTAGTTTCTTTGTTGTGTCCAAATTTTGTGTGAGCAAGTGACCTGAGGGCGTTAAGTCTGGGTGTCAGTTTCTTTTTAATGTTTGTGGTGTGCTGTTTGAATGTCATATGAGTATCATATGTTACTCCTAGGATTTTGGGTGTGTGTGTATGTGTTAGGGGTGTGTTGTTTATGGTGAGTTGAGGGATGTATTCGTGTTCTCCTGTCCAACTTGTGACCAGGGTTGCGGTGGATTTGGCTTGGGCTAGATTTAGTCTGTTTGTAGTGCACCAACCATGTAGTGTGTTGAGATAGGGTTGAAGGAGATCTGTTGCTCTTTTTGGGTCATGGTGTGTGCATGTGAGTGTTATGTTATCTGCATAGGAGGCTAAGTTTATTTGGGGCGTATTGGGTGTAGTTATATCGTGCATGTACAGATTGAAGAGTGCGGGCGATAGGACGGATCCTTGTGGGACTCCGTTTGGAAAGTTTCTGATTTTAGATGACTGACCGGCAAAAGATACGTGTGCACATCTGCCTGTTAGGAAGTTGGCCAGCCACCTTTGCCTGTTAGGAAGTTGGCCAGCCACCTTTTTGTGTTGTTGTGCATGTTTGTGTTCATTTACTTTTCCACAATTGTTATACGTCTTCTAATCACCTCCTTCGTATCCACAATCCACACTACTCTATTTTGCTTCGTGACCCTATGCTCAGTGGTACCCTGTTTTGGGTCATCCTGTCCGCTTATCCTTCACGCCCTGTTGCACACAGATTTTGTTTGTTAGATTGTGGCGGGGGATGGCATCGAAGGCTTTACTAATGTCGAGTGTGGCTAATAGTGATCTGTGTGGTGGTCTAGCTGAGTTGATGCCGTCGAAAGCTCTTTGTGTAAGGTCTGTGAGAAGAGTGTTTGTGGAGTGCAGTGGCCTAAAGCCATGTTGTGTTGGAGCTAGGGGTAGGTCAGGTGTAATTAGTTGTAATACTAGGCGTTCCATGACTTTGGAGGGGGAGCAAAGAAGTGTGATGGGGCGGTGCGAGGAGGGTAGCGTGGGGTCTTTGTTGGGTTTGGGGAATGTGATGATGATACCATGCTTCCAAATGTCTGGTATTGTGTTGTGTGAATAGCTGTAGTTTGATATGTTAGTGAGTGCTTGTATGCCTTGTGGTCCCAGGTGTCTGAGGTGTATGTTGCTTATGTTGTCTAGGCCACAGGCAGGTGAGTGCTTGAGATTGTTGATGATATGCTTTGTCTGGTGATTGGTGAAGGGTGTATAGTCAGGGTCTGTGGGGAATTGTCTCTTACGTCGGATGACACGTCGGTCGTCTTTGTGAGGTTTTAGGTGTCTGACATGTGAAAAGTGATTGATGAGAGTGTTTGCTTGTTGTTTACATGAAGGAGTAGAGTCTGTTGTTGTGATTGCAGCATGTGATTGTGTTGTGTTGCTGTTGGAAAGTGTGATGCTGTTTAGTGTTTTGTAGAGTTTTTTGGGGTTTGTTTTGTGATCAAGTGTTTGTAGGAAGTTATTCCAATTTAGTTTTTGTTGTTCTTGTATTTTGTTGTTAGTTTGGGTGTTGAGTGCTTGAATTTGTTGTGTGATGTCTTGTGTGTGGGGTGCTGGGGAGTGTTTCAGTATGTCACGTTGTCTGATGAGGTTTTGAATTTCTGGTGTGAAGTTGGGGTTGTGTCTTTTCCTGTTACCTCTTGGAATGTGTTTCTTGTCAGTGTTTTGGATAGTTTTATTGAGTATGTGTACAGCATTGTTGATGTTAGTGATGGGTGTGCTGTTTAGAGTTGTGAAGTGTTGTTCTGTCTCATTTGTGAATGCTTCCCAGTTAGCTCTTTTATAATTGGTGTATGTGTGTTTGTGGCTAGCTGGGGTGAGTCTGGTTTTGGTGGTGATAATGATCGGGAGGTGGTCAGAGCCTAAGGTTCTGACCACCCTCCAGGATGTTGTGGGGGCGAGTTCTGGGGAGCAAAAGGTGATGTCTGGAGATGATGGGTTATAGAGGGCTTGGTGAGGAATATGGGTATGTTGATGGATGTCGTTAAGGATGATGAGGTTATCGGTTTGGTTTTGTAGTACCAGCCCTCTGTCTGTGTCGGGGTTGTCGACAAACCAGGCCGACGTCTTGGCGTTGAAGTCACCACCCAGGATGATGTGTGGGGTGTGTGGGGTGTTTGTGATGTGTTGTAAGTGTGGTCTGTATTAATTTGGTACTGTAGGGGATGTTTGGGGAGGGATGTATGTGTTTATGATGGTTATGTTGGAGTTGTTGCCAGTGCGTATTTTAATTGATTGTATTTCTGTTGTGTTATCATTTGGGGGGAGGAGGGATTTGGTTTGTACACTGGTAACTATGTATGATATTTCTTTGTGTACCAGGGTGATGAGTCCACCGCCCCCGCCGACAGCCCGGTCTTGTCTGATGGTGGTGAAATTATGAAATGTGGGTGTTAGTCATACATGGTTAGTTCATTGATAGGAAGAATTCCTGTGCTACCTGGCAATGACCCGGAAGTCAAAACAGGAGTCAGGTATACCTCCGCAGGGGTCAGGGTCTCCCTCCTCGGGTGGGTAAAAAGGGGAGGTGCGCACCCTCTCTCTGTGATGGTCGTCCGGCGGCTGTGGCTGGGGGCTTGCCATATTACAAGTGTTTGTAATAACCCTCTGTTTATCAGACAGATGTGGGTGTTCGTAATACCAAAACCGAAGGTACCTTGACCAGCTGGTTGTTGTTGTTGTTCCCCAAGCTGCCTGGCCGAACAGCCCCAAGGCCCCGAGCAAGGCCAAGGCCATAACCGAGCGCCCCCATAGAACCCTCCCCGCCGACCACAATAAAGCCTGGGTGACCGAAGCCACTCCATGGCGGGGAGCTGAGGAGGGTGCGGAAATGCCCGGGAAACCAAAGCCCCACCCAGGGCCCTGTGTCCCTCAGCAATTATGAAGAGAAAGTTGAGGGGCAAGGGAAAAATGTGACGCTTTGGCTTCCAATCTTGGTAGATTGGGAGGTCAATCCACGTTAGAGACGCCGTCACTTGAGATCTAGAAAATATATAAGTAAAAGGAACAGTCAGAGTAAGCTATGGGTATGGCAGAGATCGCTCAGTTCTCACTCTGATAGACCAGCCCATCACCACCAGCTGGTTTACTTGGTTGGGTTGTTAATTGCATGGTTTGTTGGATGTGGTGGAGACTGGGTCGCTAACTCTGCCACATTTATCTGGAAGTATGGCAATAGAAGTTAGTCACTGGCGAGGCGGCTAGCCTCGCACTGACGATCATTTGGTACAGGGTTGTGAAGGGGTTGTGAGGGAATAGATGGCATGCAAAGGGTTAGTAAAGTTCTAATGGTGTTCCTTTCTACTGGGGGAAGGTAGGCTGGATAGGAGTGTATCTACAAAAGGGTTGAGAATGTTAGTAATGGAAAAGTTAAGGATATTCAGGGGGTATGCTGGAGAGGTCGGAAGGGAGTTGAGGAGCGTGGGGGGATTAACGAGAGGGAGAGGGTTAAGGGGGGTTACGTGGGGGTTTGACCCTAAGGTCTCTGGGCGTAGGGGTGGCATTAGGCTACAGTTGGTATCGTAGCCTGGGGGTTAATGACAGGGAAGGTACGTTAGCCAAACGCTACCGGGGGATGAGCAATAAGTGGTGGTATATGAGTTTGGAAATGATAGAATCATGTGGGCTGTGGGGAAGAGGAGGTTAACTGTAGGTGTGTGGTTGACTGTGGATAAAAGTAGAGAAAAACATGGTGTATTATTACTTATAACTGTAGGGGGCTCCCTAAAACCAACAGAGGGCTTCTCCTACGCCCTGATGTAGTAGACGTATTTAATACCAGTGATATTGTGTGCCTGCAGGAGACTTGGTATTTTAAACAGGATTTGGGTAACCTCAGTACTATCTGTGATAATTTTCATGGGTTTGGGGTCTCGACAACCGATGCTATGGATGGTCTAGTAGCAGGTCACCCACCGGGAGGAGTAGCTATTTTGTGGAGGGACTCTTTAGACAGCCGGGTTAAACCACTTGTAACAAATTTACCATGGTGTACAGGTATAGAAATAGAAGATATCCAACGGAGAGTAGTTATTCTTAGTGTGTACTTGCCCTACCAATGTAATGAAAATGAAGAACAATACCTGGAATGCCTTGGAGAGCTAAGTGCTCTTTTACAAGAACTAAATACCACCTGCTACTCTGTAATAGGGGACTGGAATGCTAATCTGAAGGACATGAGTAACTCTCTGTTTGCTAGTCATATGACTAACTTCTGTGGTGAGCATGATCTAATTATCTCTTCTCAGCTCATGCTCCCTCATAGTAGTTACACATGTGTCAGTGCAGCATGGGGCTCAACGTCTTGGCTAGATCATACCGTAGCTAGTGCTGATTTCCATGATATGATAACAAATATGGAAATTCAGTATACATATACAGATGAAGATCATATCCCATTGACCTTAACAGCTAGTTTGGAAAGAGCGCCAGAATTAACCCAGTCAAACAATAGTGTAAATCCAAAACTGCCATGGGGCGGGCTTGACGAGGAGGAGTGTGAGCAATTTTGCACTTTAACACACACTCTCCTTTCTGAGCTTGATCTTGGCAGTGAGGATGCCATTACCTGTGAAGACCCCAATTGTGTTAATGCTAGTCATCGAGAAGAAGTCAGCAAGCTGTACAATAATATTATATCTTGTCTTACTAAGGCTAGTGACATAGTATTTCACAAGCATAACAAAAATTACTCTTTTAACAAACCTGGGTGGAATGACCATGTTTCAGAACTTTACCAGGCATCCCGAGATGCTCGTAGTGTATGGCTGGATCATAACAAACCGAGACAGGGACCCATTTTTGACATGTTCACCAGACTAAAGGCTAGATGCAAGTATGCAATCAGATATATAAAAAACAATGAAAATGTATTAAGAAGAGAAGCATTGGCCAAAAACTTTGCTAGCAAAGACACATTGGCCTTCTGGAAGGATATTAAAAAAATGCATAATAGCTGCACACCTCTACCCGTTAGTGTAGATGGGATCTCTGGTACTAATAACATAGCCAATCTTTGGAAAACACATTACCAAACTTTGTTTAACTCTGTTGGGCACCAAGGAAATACCATTGCTGCTACAACAGAGTGTAACAAAGAAGAAAAATATGACACAATTAAAGTTACAAGTGAAAAAATCAAGGCTGCAATAAGTAGGCTAGATGCTAACAAATCCTGTGGTTTTGATGGTATATATGCTGAACATTTGAAGTACTCCTCCACTCTCCTCTTGGAGAAACTCAGCAGTTGCTTTACCAGCTTTCTAATCCATGGTTTCCTACCAGAATCTATGATGTCCGTTACCTTGATACCAGTAATTAAAGACAAGGCTGGCAAAATTACATCAAAAGACAACTATAGACCTATTGCCCTTGCCAGTATTGTAAGTAAGATACTAGAGTTAATCATTTTAGACAGAATCTCAGTGTATATCTCAACTAATAGTAATCAATTTGGTTTTAAAAAGAATCATGGTACGGACCAGTGCATCTACACTCTGAAGGAGCTAGTGGATGGGTACATCAAAATGAACAGCTCTATTTTTGCATGCTTTCTTGATGCTAGTAAGGCATTTGACAGAGTCTGCCACAATATCCTGTTTGATAAATTAGCAACAAGGTGAGTGCCATCCTATATACTGAGAATCTTGAAGTACTGGTACGCCAATCAAACATTTAATGTAAGATGGGGTAACATTATTTCGGATTCCTTTACAGTAACCAATGGAGTGAGACAGGGTAGTATTCTCTCACCTTACTTATTCAATGTATATATGGATGAATTAAGTGATAAATTGAATAAAGAGCAGATTGGATGTTATGGTGGGAATAAAATCATCAACCATCTCATGTATGCTGATGATCTGGTCATTATTGCACCGTCTTCTGCGGGTCTGAGCAAACTTCTTGATATATGTGAATCTTTTGGTAGTAAACATTGTGTTAAATTCAACCCACTGAAAAGTGCTGTTCTTATATTTAGATCAAAATTACTGTATAAAAGTAAACTGCCAAATTTCTCACTCAATAATCAAATTATTCAAGAAGTAAACAAAATAAAATACCTGGGACACATTATCTCAAACGATTGCTCAGATGATGCAGATATCGGCCGTCAGCGCAGACAGCTATATTTACGTGGTAACACCATCTTGAGAAAATTCCACATGTGTAATTGGGAAACTAAAGTCACTTTGTTCCGGACATATTGTTCCTCTATGTACACGGCCCATTTGTGGTGGAAGTATAAGAGAGCCACCATAAATGGTCTGTGTACATCCTATCATAATATACTCAAGATGTTCATTGGTCTCTCTAAATATGAAAGCACTAGTATGGTGTGCACACTGTTGGATGTGCAGTGCTGTCGGGCTGTCATCAGGAGACTGGTGTACAGCTTTTCGCAGCGACTGCAATCCTCCAGTAACACGCTGATTGTAGCTCTTTGGTCTAGTGATCATATCTATGAATCCCGTATTATATCTCACTGGCAGAAGCTGCTGCACACATAGTATGTACTGTAATGTAATATATAGGTCTAATTGAACTATGAGCAATGATCTGTGCAATAGGTGTTAACCAACATTGAGCAATAGCCTTAGTTAGCCTATCTGTGTTATATTGTGACAAAATGTGATATGTGCTCTATTCTGTAAATAGGCCTACTGTATTTTTTATTTTATTGTGTCTTTATTAATATATCTTTGTGTATAATTATTATCTGTGCTCTGACGAGAAGTGTATGTGATATGGACCACTAGGTCGTACTGTATTTATACTGTATCTATCTTATGTGTCTGGAATAAAGAATTATTATTATTATTATTATTATTACTCGTCAATACGAGGGGTTATGGACACTATTATTTGACACGGTTTCTTGCTGATCTAGTTGTCCCTGGGAACTGCGTTTTCTATGAAATATATACCAAAGAAAGCGGCAGTTCGTAGGGGTAGCTTCGTTATTGTTTCGTGGTAGATATGCGTCGAGACAATGGTAACAGAGGGTGGTGTATACAATCTCTGGTTGGGGTAAGAATTAGAGGTACTGCATGGTGGCTAACTTCTGCAGTCATTTCTGTCTAGGTCTTACAGGAATAATGGTTATACATACACTGGTGTACCCGTGGGTCTCATAGCTTCTTATCAATTATGACATGGGGTTTTAACAGATTACTTCTCGGATGGAAGAACATACATAGATTTATGGGGGCGGTTGGTCTTCAGAAACTTAGTCTGGCAAGACGAGGTATTTTAGGGGGTTAACATATTACTTCTCGGATGGAAGAACATACATAGATTTAGGCCTGTCTGAACTGGTTGGCATTGGCTCAACCTAGGGACAGGGCATGGGTGTATTAATTTAAGGTGTATTCATGTTCATCATCATGTAGGTAGAGGTGTAGGACACGAGGGGTAGTGTATACGAGAGGTGGGGGAAGGGTCAGTGGTTAGAAGGGATAGGCAGGTGTGGTTTGGAGCTGCTTAGCCCTGCGGGCTTCGGCCTGTCTTAACTGGTTGGCTTGGTCACCTGGTCTTTTCGTTCTGTGGGCCTTTCTTTCGGGTGTTTCTGTTCCCGTTTCCTGGTGGTGTTCGCTCGTGGCTTCCGTGGTGGGCTTCTCGTTCTGGGGCATTTTACTTACTTTAGCTTATTTAGCTAATTTCCTGTCACCTATTAACATCTAACAAAAATTTTGCGTTTTTGAGAACTAAATATAATATTACCAGTAGGGGGCAAATAACCGAAAATATCGCCATCAAAATAGACGCGAAGTTAACCGCGGCGATCGCCCTATGTAAACAATGACGACCGTACGCCCGGAATCTACATCCATACCGAAGGGGGTGTTACTTACTTATATATATTAGTATACAGACCCTGATCGTCTTCATTGCCACTACTGCAGTCCCAGGTGAGGAGTTCTTCAAAATACAGGTCTCCCTCACTATCCGATGCCCCGATTTACAATATTATTGTATGGGTTTGTGTTTGGGTTTTGGCTGGTCCCAGAACGCATCCCTATTTACCCCACTAATTTTAGGGTTTGCTATGCGATTTTTCTATTTAAGATTGAGTTTTCAAGAACGTAACCCAATCGTAAATCAAGGGAGACCTGTTCTGAGTATACTGTACTATATTACAGGATTAATGTATGTACAGTCGCGCTAATAAGTGATGTCCCAGCTGTCATTACGTTTGGCTTGCTCTGTGTTGTATTAATGTCTGTCAGATGTTGAATAGGGTGGGTAAGTGTAGGAACATGTTTGTATATTTCACTCGATATGAAGAAATGAAGCTTAGATGTTGCTGATACCAATTAATGATCAAAACATACTTGGTACCGAGACATTACTTATTAGCGCGATGGTACACTAGTTAAGACATATACAGTAGTCCCTCGTTATCGACGTTTTTTTTATAGACGGATTTGATTATAGACTGATTGCTTTATCATAGACGGATTCGACTATCGACTGACTTTAGACTGATTCGAGTATCGACTGATATATCGACGGATTAATTGTTTATTTGTTTTGAAGTAGGAAAAATCAAATTTCTCGCCACTAGGAGACACTGGTAGCGTCTCCCGCCAAAATTGGTAAATAAACAAACTGATAGCGTCGGTCCTAGCTCCCGGTGTGTTCCTGTCCCTCAATTTTGTTACCCTATTGTATCACCATGGCTCCCAAACGACCTAAAGCACCTCCTCCCGGAGCTAAACCTAAGAGGGCAAGACAAGTGCTAACTTTATTAGAAAAGAAAGAAGTGCTAAATAGACTTAACAGTGGTGAGAGCTATGCAGCTGTTGGCCGCCACTTTGGACTTAATGAATCGAGTGTGCGTGGAATAAAGCGAAGAGAAAAGGGTCTTAAGGATGCTTTAGCTTCCTGTGCACCAGTGTCTGCGAAAGTGACTATGCATGTGCGAGATAATGCAATGGTGAAAATGGAAAAAGCCCTGAACATTTGGATCGAGGACCTAAACCGCCGCCGCATACCACTTGACTCTAAATTTATTAGGCATAAAGCTAAGGAACTACATGCTAAGTTTACATTTTTTTTTTTTTTTTTTTTTTTAAGAGACAATGAACGGAGGAAGGAAAAACACAGATAAAACAAAAAGGTCCATGTGCCTAAAGGCATCCTCCATTCATAAAATGTTTGTAACAACTGGATTTAAACATTTGTAGATTGTAAGTTTGTGGAAAGCAATTCGAGGGAAGTGAATTCCAAAGAGTAGTAGCTCTGGGGATAAATGAATTCTGATAAGCAGAAGTTCTGCATTGTGGAGGAGAAAGTGTAAATTCATGGGCGCTCTCAGCTGCCCTAGTTCTACGGGGAAAGATGTGGAGAGGCGGCACAATTGAAGCAAGTTCCTCGGAACAATTGCTGTGAAAATATCTGTAGAATAATGCAAGGGATGCAACGTTTCTTCGTATGGATAATGTAGGAAGGTCCTGTGTGATTGCAGGGTTATTGATTAATCTAATAGCTTTATTTTGAATTTTGTCCAACTGCCTCAATGCAACCACTCCACTTCCACCCCACAGAGGTGAACAGTAATCCATCTGAGAACGCACATGACTTTTATATATCACGGCCAACTGCTCGTCAGTGAAGAATTCTCGAACTCTGTACAGGAGTCCCAGTTTTTTAGAGGCATTCTTAGCAATGCTTCTAACATAATGTGTCCAGCTCAAGTTAGTAGTTAATGTTACACCGAGAATGTCAATACTAGGGGAAGTGGGAATATTTACATCATTAAAAAATATATGGGAGTCAGTGAGATTCTGTCGGTTAGAAAATTGAATGTACTTGGTTTTCTGTGCATTAAAGGAACCTAGATTCTTTTGTCCCCATCCATCAATTCTAGAAAGGTCCTGGTTCAGAGAAATTGCAGTGTTTATTTTTGAATTTATAAGATCGGGTTGGGTGAAAGAATTGGTAAATGTGAAGGAACTGTGGAGTGTTGAGTCATCTGCGTAGGAATGTATTGGATTATGAGTGGTAGATATGAGATCATTGATATGAATGAGGAACAGAATTGGGGCCAAAACTGATCCCTGACGAACACCAGCATTTATTGAGTGAAATTGAGAATAAAGGCCATCTACCATTACACGTATTTTTCTGTTATGAAGATAAGAAGAAATTAGTGGAACTAATGATGCAAGGCCGTAGTGTGACATCTTCGACAATAAGGATTGATGCCAGACTCTATCAAATGCCTTTGATATATCCAGTGCTATTGTATGTGTTTCACCATGTTGGTCTGTAGCTTGGTTGATTTGATGCGTAAGAAGGCAAAGCATGTCTGCAGTTGATCGACATCGTCTAAAACCATTTTGCCTATCACTGATTAATTTATTATTCTCAAGATGCTTAATTATGTGATTATTTAATATAATTTCAAAGACTTTACCAAGAGTGGAAGTTATAGCTATTGGTCTGTAGTTTGATGGATCTGAAGAGGCACCTTTTTTAGGAACTGGATGGATGTTTGCTTCTTTCCAGGGTACTGGGAAGCATGAGGTATGAGTACACAGACGGAAAATTTTTGCCAATACAGGAGCGAGCACCAAGGAGCAATTCTTAAGTACTATTGGAGGAATTTCATCTGGACCAGGAGCCTTATCTACCGAGAGATTCTGCAAAATAGTTTTGACATGTCTGGTGTGGATCTTAAGTGAGGGAATTTCAGGCGAATTAAAATTAAGTACAGGGACATCTTGATTTATTTCATCTAAGGTTGAGTTGGTGGAGAAAATATCCGCAAGAAGGTTAGCTTTACCTCGTGGGTCACTTACAAGATTGCCAGTCGGAGATTTTAATGGTGGAATGGATGAAGCAGTAGTGAAGTTGGATTTAAATGAGTTAAGAGTAGACCAAAATATTTTGTTATCATTTGGATTATTTAGAAGTTTATTTGCCTGCTTGTGGAGAAAGTTTGATTTAGTTAGGTTTAATACAGTTTTGGCATGATTTCTGATGTTTCTAAAGTAATTAAAGGCTTCATGTGTTTTTGATCTTGTGTATGCATTGTAGGCTATTGCATTTTGTTCAGTTACTCTAGCACAATTATGGTCAAACCATTTAGGTGAATTAGATCTTTTACTGTACTTTTGATGAGGAATAAAAGTTTCCATTCCAATTTTTACAAAATCTTGTATGTGGCTCAAGGTGGAGTGTGCATCATTAGAAAAGAAAGAGGTCCAGGGAATATCAATAAAGAAACCTTGAAGACCCTCCCAGTCTGCCCTATCGTAATGCCATTTAGTCACCAAAACAGGTTCAGAGTGGGAAGGTGTGGTAGGTGATAGACAGGTGGCCTGTATCAGACAGTGATCAGAAGATCCAAGCGGGGACCTCACTGTAACATCATAATTTTCTGAATTGGTTGTTAAAAATAAGTCCAGTAGGTGGGAATTATGATTAGGATTATCTGGTACACGGGTGGGTTGGTTGACTAGTTGAGTGAGATTAAATGAGTCTGCAAATAGCTCACATTCAAGACCAGCATCATCAGTCCTGGCTGAATGAGTGAGCCATTCAACATTATGGACATTAAAATCACCCAACACAGTGATTTCAGAAGAAGCATTTAAGTTGAGGACACTGAGTTGTGAGGACAGAGAATCAAAAAGACTTTGCTCTGGAGGAGTATTTGGGGAACGGTAGATGCAACATATGTATTTAAATTTACCAGCAGAAATTAATTTGTATATAGAATAATCAAAATAGGGACAATTGAAACTAGTAACCTCCTCCAGGGCAATTTCAGATTTTGCGAAGCAACATACACCTCCTTTAGGTCTGAAATTTTGGAGCAGTTGATAACCTGGAATATTAAATCTAGACGTGTCAGATGTGGATGTTACTTGAGTCTCTGTCAAAAAAAGGAGAGTAGGGGATTCTGCTTGAAGAAATTGGTGTACAGAATTGATGTTAGAGTGAAGTCCCCTTATATTGCTAAAGAAAAAGCTGCACCGACGAGCAGCTTTGGGACGTTGCAATGCTCTATATCAATATCAGGTGAAGGTGATAATACTACTGGTGAAAATGCCGATGAGCCTGGTGATAATGAAAATGCTGATGAGAATGGTGATAGGCCTAGGCCTAGTGAGAACAAATTTTCGGCAAGCAAGGGCTGGTTTGAGAACTTCAAGAATCGTTATGCCTTACATAACATTAAAGTGACCGGCGAAGCAGCATCAGCAGACACTGTGGCAGGGGGCTCATACCCTGCAGAGTTGACTAAGGCCCTCACAGCTCGTCTATATGACATTGATCCTTCCCTCGAGAGGTCCCTTAAAGTTAAGAGAAATATAGAGAATTGTATGTTGCCCTACTTTGAACTCCAGAAGGAAATGAGGAGCGAGGTGTCCCAGACCACAATCACCCAATTCTTCAGCCGCAGAGCGCCTGCCGCCCCTCGAAAGGCCCCAGAACCTGCCGCCACCCCTCAAGAGGCTCCAGAACCTGCCGCCACCCCTCAAGAGGCCCCAGAACCTGCCGCCACCCCTCAAGAGGCCCCAGAACCTGCCGCCAGCCCTCTACTTCTGGCACCAGTCGTCCAAGGCACCAGTCAGTCCAGTCTGATTCATCCGACTGGTCAGGTTTTCAGATAACTAATAAACCTTCATCATTTGCTGGCCTCTATTATAGGCCTACTATAATTCAATAAATGGAAGCGTAAGTGTGCTTGTGTTTTTTTTCACTTACCTGTATTATTGTTATTGTATTGTGTTTTTATTTTCAATATACTGTACTCTAATATGTAAGGTTATGTGTAAAGGAAAAACTTAAAAGTACATAGGATAATTTTATTTGCAATATACTCTAATATGTAAGGTTATGTGTAAAGGAAACACTTAAAAGTACATAGGATAGAGACCACGGATACTGTACGTGTATGTACGGCAATGCGGTATCGACGGTTTTTGCTATCGATGGCAGTCTTAAGAACGTAACCCCCGTCGATAACGAGGGACTACTGTATATACTGTATATTGGGAGGTTTAACGTACCTCCCAACCTACCAAATAGGAAAACCTACTATTTGGTAGTAGTCTTGGAAAATCCAACGTCAAGGCTATTAACCTAATTGCAATGACGACTTGTCTATTTTGACTGCTATGTCGTCATTCCAACCGCGGTTAAAAAGAAAACGTCTAGAGTCTACTCCTTATCTTGCTCTAGCAGACGTTGTACATTAACCAAAACTACCACCGAAGGTGAAAAAAGCATAGAAGAGAAGAAAAAGGGGTTTACCTTAGTTACCGCTTAAGGACCATCCCGTGTTCCGTCATGTGCAGAACCCTGTCGAACGTGCGCATGAGCGACCCTCTCTTGTCATCACATCTCACGTCAGCAGAAGAACGCGGATGGGCAGGGGTCCGGCGTGAGGGAGGGTATTCTGTACGTTGGATTTTCCAAGACTACTACCAAATAGTAGGTTTTCCTATTTGGTAGGTTGGGAGGTACGTTAAACCTCCCAATTTGTTAGTAGTCTTGGCAAATCCAACGTCAAGGCTGCATAACAAATAGGAGGAGGACATCCAAGCCCAACCTACCAAAAAAACCAATGCATAAAACAAAAGTATGAATGACAAAGACACAAGTGAAACAAGAGAGTTTAATAAAAGAGTGAAAAACTGAGGAGTAGCTAAAAAGAACAGTTTTAACACATGCCCGTCATTCATAGTAATGCAAAAACATAGACTTGTCTGAAACCAAAAAGGTACTGTACCCAAAATCCCTTTTCTTCAAAAACCAACAAAAACACTGAACACAAGAACAAAACACAATTTTCAATGTGGCAAAAACACTTATGTACTGGAACAATACATAATCCCCAACTTGCAATCCAGTGTTGCAAACCCGTACACCCCCCCCCCCCCTTTGTCAAATAAAACAAAGGAAAAGAACGAGGGACAAGGGGGGAAGACCAGGGATCTTCGCCAGAGCACCAGGAAACACGACCCCCGAGAGCAATCACCGGCCGAGGGGGTCGAACACTGGACACGGAGAGGTAGGAGGAGATGAAGGAATTGATAGAAGACCACAAAACCGCCGAGGCGAGGGCAGGTAAGGATCGACGTGGCAGGAACCGGAAGGAGGCAGCAAAGGATCCGACATCGTGCGCAGAACCCCGACAAACAGGGTGACGGGCACGAACGGTCCGACAAACGTGGCGGCCCATCTGCACCTGCGAGAGCCTCCCACCTGTCCGAGGAGACACCCACACAGCAGTACCCGAAGGCAGCGCCACAGACGCAACAGAGGAGAGCAAGGCTGACACCGGGCACAACACATGGCGAGGATGCCCGCGCCGTAAAGCCTGGACGGTGAAAGGCTGGAAAACGGGGGCCTCCCTCCCATGCGTTGTAACAAAAGGAGGGGAGGAGGCGAACGAGACGCCATGCAAGGACGGGGAGAATCGCACGCAGTCCCGGGGCCGTGACAATGCCGCTAGTGCAGACACCCGATCCCCAGTGGCCAGAGCGACAAGGAAGAGTGGACGCCCGAGCAACGGAACCGGCGTAGCGACCCTTGTATACGTGGGTGAAGCCAGAAGGACCAGAGCCCGCCCCAGATCCCACTGCGGAGGGACCTGGCGCGGAGGCGGTCGATCCCGGAAGGCAGCCGGCAGGAAGGAATCCAGCTCCTGTGGCGGAACGACCAGCCCAGCGACGGACCCAAAGACCCCCCCGGATGGCAGACAAGTGGGTACGTATAGCGTCGACTTGAAAGTGACGTGTACGGAAAAGGTGAAACAAGGAGCGTAGGACGAGGGAAGGAGAGCCAACTGGCAGGCGAGGGGCCTGTAGCCACCTAGTAAAAGACCTCCAGCGGGACCCGTAAGTCCCCCAAGGAGAAGACGGCCAGGAACGCTGCAGGAAGTCAGTCAGGGCCCGGCCGGGGACCGGGAGCCACCGGGCCACATGAACAAGCACGATGCGAAGGCCAACGAGGTCCGCAGGTCCATAACCTAGCCCAAGTGGAAGCCGGAGACAGGTAGAGGGACCGGACTCGGGCACCACCGCGGCAACCGGGCGTACCAAGCCCATGCCGGCCACAGAGGCGCGAGGAGCCAGATGCAGCCATGGTACAGCCGCAGCCTCGCGAGGACTGGGCACATCAACAGCGCGTCTGGTGGCGGAAAGATGTATATCGACCGCCACCCGTACCAGGCGACCATGAAAGCGTCTGGACCCCCCCCCGGAGCGCGAGGCCGGAGGGAGAGGTCCAGAGGCACGGCACCCCCGATGCGAACAAGGCGACCTCCGGAACACCTCAGGAAGCCACGAGGTCGGCGAACACAGTCCGTTTCATCGCCCAGTCTACAAGAACGCCCGGCCCTCTCGACAGGGCGGCCGCCCACAGGGAGGAGGCATGCAAGGAGAATGGGTGTCGGTCCGCGAGGAAGAACAACTCCACCGAGACCCCCAATAGAGTCAACGACCTGGAGGACCCCCGCATTAGGAAAACAGTGGACAGCTTGTCTGAGTGTCCAACCCGAAGGCCACCGACTTACCCCGAAGGGCCAGCGCGTGGGCCCGCAGGAAGAACAAAGGAACCAACAGTCCGAGGGCATAGACGGGTAAGTGGAGGGAGACCCACCCATCTGCCGGGAAGTGGACGTCCCAGGGTCGATCGGGAACCTCACCCAACCTCGCTCGACGTATCTGTGGCTACCCAGACCGTCGGCGGGGGGGCGGTCCAGGGCACAGCCGCAGAGAGCGAGCCCCGAGCAACCCAGCGACCAAAGCATCTGCGAACGGTACGCGGGAGCGGCAGGAGCCGATCCATAGGGGCAACGGAAACACCGCGGTGCCCATGAGGAGGAGGCGGCGTAGCCAGAGGCTCCCTAAGGGAAGGGGCAGAGCGGCCCAATGCAGCGAACCCACGAACGAGTCCCAGAGCCACCCCGGGAGGGAGACCGAGTGCAACACGGCGAAGACCTTCCACCGAAGGTGCACCGCGGCCGGCAGACCCCGGGGCACCGTAGCGCCGGACAAAACCCATGCGAGACCGACCCATGGCACGACACGCGACGGGGTCAAGCGTGACTTGGGAACATCGAAGGGGAACCCTAACCGTGCGATGTTGCGAACGACTGTGAGGGCGTCGCCAATGCCCAGTCCTAGGGCTTCGGAAACGACCAACCAATCGGCCAAGGAAAACAGGAGCTGGAGCCCGCTCCTGAGGAGAGGACCCAGAGCCTGCCCCACCAGTGCGGAGAAGATCCGCGGCGCAATGTGGAGACCAATGTGGAGACCGGCCGTCGAACAGGAACACACGACCGGAAGTCCGAACGGCCAAGAATCGCAGGAAGCGAGGATGGAGAGGAACGAGCCAAGACGCATCCTGGAGGGCCAGCGACACTACCCACGACAGAGGGCGCAGGGCCAGGCATACCAGGGGTACCGGCAGCATCCGAAACCATGTGTGCACGATGTGCCCGTGGAGGGCCGACAGATCCACCACCGGTCGCATCGCGTCGCAGTTCGGCGACGGTACCAGAAAGACACGGGAGAGGAAAACCGGGTGACCGGCGGTCAACTCCCTCGACGCTACCCAGCTCGGGCATGGAAGTGAACACGTGGGCCGGCGTCGGTGACAAGAGCGGAGTGGGGTCTGGACGTCCACCTCCAGGTGAGACCCCTCCGCGCAACCCGCCGCCCCCAACGTCCCTCGCGGCCACCGAGGGGCGCAAGGGCGAAAACAACCCGAGGGAGCACCCGAGAGGAGGGGAGCAACCCGGTCGGCCAGGCGAGAAGGAGAACAAGGAGGCCGACTCAGAGAACCTACACATTGTGTTGACGTGGAGGTACCCCCGGTACGGGCCGTGCGGGCATGAGCACCACGTTGACCTCCTCTACCCCCCCCCCAACCTCGTCGAAAAGGGCGGGCCACCCCAACCCCAGGCCGTCGCGGGGCTGACCCCGTCGAAGGGCGGTCGGAAGGGGAAGGCCGGCCAGCCCCGACACGGCGGGGATGAAAGGGGCAAGAACAGAAGTGCGAGGCGGAACCGACGCACTGGCCTGCAACGTCCCAATCCTGTGCCCGTGCAAGGCGGCAGCACTTGCAGCAGCACCCCGAAGAGGACCGGCAGAAGGACGGGACTGAAAAGACCCCGCGCGCGACACAGCGCGGCGGTGCGTGACGTAAGCAGGGTCCGCAACGACACAGCGCGTCGTCGAGTGTCGGAAGCAGGGGCCGCCGACAGAGAAGCGTAGCATTCCCAAGCATCCTGCTTAAAAAAACCCGATGTATATAGCGCAGAGTACAACAAACCCTGACGAATATCCAAGGGGGCCGGCCGGGAGAACGAGGACCATACCGTCGGGCGTTGCCGAGTTGCCGCGCACAAAACCGCCTTCAGCTCGGGAACCAAAGACACCGCGAGCCGAAGATGGATCCGCTGAACGCGGTCCAAACCCTCGCGAAGATCGCCTGGCGCAGACGCCTCGAAAAGCCGCAGGTGGTGAACAGACGTCTGGAGGGAACCGAAAGACAAGACAATAAGTCCGTCACCCTCCGTCGCAAGGGAAAAACCGTGGCGACAGAGGGCTGATCCGGGTGAGAGAAGAACGGGGGAGCAATAGAACAAAGTTCAAGAACGGGCGCGCTCATCCAGGACCAGAACGCGCCGTCTAACCCGCCGACAGACACAAGAGGAGGCAAAATCAGTGATGACTCCTGGGGAGGGACTGAAGGAGAGCCGTCGACGGATCGGTGTGTGAAGGCGAAGGCCTCAGCAAACCAGGCCTCCAATGGGAGAGGGTGACCGAGCATGATGGCTAAGCCAGGCGTACCGGCGTCGCACAAACCTGTCCCATAGGAGGACAGACCCGTCAACATAGCCAGGGACTGAACAGCCGGAAGGATGTCAGGGCGGCTGAAATCTGACCAGAGCGTAGGCCTGCAGAAGGGAGGGGGACCGTAGCAGGGGTAGGTAGGGTGAGGCGCTGAGGGTGAGTCACCGCGAAGATGCGCGAGAAGAGGGAGTCTTCCATCGACTCCAAGCACCCGTCGAAGCGTGACACAACCCAGCCCTGCATAGCCAACAATCGATCCGAGAGAGGCGACCTCCCCCCCCCCCCAGAATGGTCGGCCCGCAGGGGCGAGCGGGAGCGGGAGCGAGACCCACGACACGAACCAGCAGCGTCGCGGGCCAAGGAAGGCGAGCGACGACGGTCGTGTCGCCGTTGAGGGACTCGTCCCCGATCACGAACAGCCGAGGGGGAAACAGCACCATCCCCCTCTTCCAGCGACACGTCAGCTCCTGAGAAAGGGGAACCCCGAAACCACGCGAAAGCCCACCGAGGCAAGAGGAGGGGTACCCCCCTGGCGAGACGGTAAGTGAAGGTCAGGAAGAGAAGAATGAGGAGGAGCAGGACGACGGGAGAGGGAAGGCTGGCCGGGTGAAAGGAGGCCAGAAGGAGCCGCGGGGGGAAGCAGAGCAAGGATCCCCGGGGCTGAGAGAACAGGGCGGCCCGACACCGAGGCGGAGGAGGGAGGGACCTCCACCGTGGGACGAGACCGTGAAGGAAGAATAGGCACTGAAGCAGGTGAAGTAGGAGAAGCAACGACATCCAGGCGGACTCTCCTGGACAGTGTAGGAGGAGGGAGCAGAGGGCCAGCTACAGCATGAACAACCGCGCGCGGAGAGGACAACGTAAGAGGAAGTCGTCCGGGCTGGGGAAGCGGGCGGAAGGGAGTAGAGCCCCTATCCGTAGAGGCCAGGGGAGGGCGCACAGGGGCAGAGCCGCTAACCCCGGCCTCAGGGCGAGAACCATGACGAGGGCGAAGGGCGTCGTCAAGGCGATCAGGAGGACGACGAGGGGCAGTAGAGGACGGACGACGAGGCGAGCGAGAGCGTGGACGGAGCTGGGGAACCCCCCGACGATGGGACGACCGGCTGCGGGACCCAGGGGAGAGGGCCCGAGCAGGGAGAGGGCCAGGTGAACGGCCTTCAGTCGGGTCAGAGATACCCAGGGCGACGCGGATCCGGTCGGCAACAAAGGCCGGGGAACGGTGGCCCACAGTCCAAATGTGGCGGGAGACCATCGTCCACACCGACGGAAGGGAAGCAGAGGCCACAGCCGCCGCCGAGGAACCAGGGCCATGGTGCAGCACACCCACCAGGGCCAGACATGTGCCACACAGAGCAGGGAGGTAGGCCGTAGAGGACACACAGAGCGAGTGGCGCAAGCAGGACTTGTGGCTCTCCAAGCACGGGGAGCGACAACCAAGGCGAAAGCAAGGCAGCCTACCTGCACTAGAAGAACACACACCATAATCAGCACGTCGAAGGAGGAAGTGGAGAGAATGTCCAAGAAGAACCAGGGAAGGAGCATGGGGAAACAGGAACACACATGCAAACAGGTATCCGTACTCACCCTAAACTGGGAGCACAGAGGTAGGTGAGGAGGGCAGCCGAGGCGGAAGAGCACTAGCAGAACCTGCAAAGATGGAGAAAGTGTTAACCACCACTCAACATCTTACATGCAGGGCCTATAACACCAGTAAAGTGCATACACCAATATAGTATCAGGCAACAAGATGACATAAAAAGAGTCAATAGTGAAAGCCAACTATTACCGCAAATTTGCGGGCCAATGGAGGCATAACCTTACCGACACCACCCTCCCGCAATTTCGCGGACCCCCCCAACGATCTCCGCAAATTTGCGGGGAGCCGAACCGTCCCAGAGGACCGAATCGCGCTCCCGCAAATTCGCGGGACCGGCCGAGATGGTCCGGCGCCGAAAAAAGTGAGAGGAGCATCTAGGGAATACCAAAAGAGGCCCAGAAAAAAGCGTCATCTCCTTATGAACTCCAAGCGACGATGGCCATCAAGCTGAGCAGTGTCTTCCTTGATAATATCCTGACTCAACCGGTCAAGGGAGAGGCAAGGAAGACACACCAGGGGAGAGGAGGCACATCCCCCAGGAACCACCCAACCCACAGAGATAGAGCAAAGCCCATGAGGAGAAGTGGCAGGAAGGGTGGTTTGGCACAAACAGGGGCCCCCGTGGGGTACCCCAGGATTGGGCAAAAGCTATGAAAGGATGGAGGTGAAAACAGAAAGGGAAAACAAAAAACCAGTAAATGAAACTGGCGAGAAAAAGGGTGGCCTAGCCGTGAGCAGAGAATGTGTCAGGGGCGAAAAACCCTGTGGTGTGAAAGAGGGGCCCCCGTGGGGTACCCCTGGAGTATCACGAACCACCTGTCGCCCAGGCCCTTGAGACACAGTGAAGGACTCGAAAGGGGGGACTCGGGAATAACGCTAATAATGCGGCCGACACAAACTCTACAAACAGCACCGCCACCAACGAAATCTCAGATTGTGAACCAACTGTACACCTAGGCTATGAAAAAATGAAAACTCATAGGGGCATAGCAAGTCCTGAATGAGAAACAAGCTAGGCTAAAATAAGCGAAAAGCTAAACTATGCCCAGACTAACAGGAAAAAAGAATATGAAAAGAGAAAGAAATGAAAAACACACACGAGGAACGCCAGGCGGCCCCGTACCTTCGGTAGCTATTTCCACACGCGTCTCCATTAAACACACTGAGGAGCCCATTTACGTGTGCCCTAGATCACGTAACATCTGTCTAACAAAAAAGAAGGCCAGATAAGCCGAAACGAACCTAAACAGGGTGAATTAAAGGAGCACAACAAAAGCGACTTCATTCAATGGAGCGCGTGAAAAAATGATGACAAGAGAGGGTCGCTCATGCGCACGTTCGACAGGGTTCTGCACATGACGGAACACGGGATGGTCCTTAAGCGGTAACTAAGGTAAACCCCTTTTTCTTCTCTTCTATGCTTTTTTCACCTTCGTTGGTAGTTTTGGTTAATGTACAACGTCTCCTAGAGCAAGATAAGGAGTAGACTCTAGACGTTTTCTTTTTAACCGCGGTTGGAATGACGACATAGCAGTCAAAATAGACAAGTCGTCATTGCAATTAGGTTAATAGCCTTGACGTTGGATTTGCCAAGACTACTAACAAATCTATCTATTGCCAGATGCCTTACTCCCCTTAGTGAGGGTGGCCATACACAGAATGCCCCCAAGTGGACCTATTTCCTGTAAGAGGGACGACCTGAGCCAGTTTACTGAAGGACTTATAGGATTGACCACTCAATTTAGGATCCGTCCGACTCCGAGGCCCTCTGTGTATCTTTTTAGCACTATTTTTCTACAGTGGTGTTCGGCTAGTCCATCCACAAACCTGCCTTACCCTTGGGTAAGCAGTACGGATTTGTATCAGGTTATCGAGGTTATCGACTCCCGTTGGAACTGTTTTATGCAGACGATTTAGTCCTAATAGCTGACAGTATGCAGGATGCTGAGGCCAAATTCAGAGAGTGGAGAGAGGGCATGGCGAGCAAGGGTTTAAGAGTCAATATTAACAAAACCAAGGTTATGCATTGTAGTTTGAGACGAGGCAATGTGGAAAAGAGCGGTGCATACCCATGTGCAGTGTGTGGAAAGGGAGTGGGTGTTAACTCAATTCAATGTAGCATCTGTCGATGTTGGGTACACCATGGGAGTAAGCGTGTAGTAGAATAAAGGGGCCCCTGCCGAAGGATAAGTCAGAAATAGAGAAATTTGAGTGCGTAGTGTGCAAAGGCGAGCTTGTGTTAAGTGATGATCCTGTGGCTGTGAATTTTGGAAATGAGTCTTTGGAGCTGGTGAACAAGTTTTGTTACCTAGGAGATACCATCTCTGCCGGTGGTGGGGCCGAGGCTGCCACTGTTGCTAGAATTAGGTGTGGCTGGGGAAGTTCAGAGAATTGATGCCAATCCTGACCATGAAAAGAATGCCTCTCCCCCTGAAGGGAAAGGTGTATGCCTCATGTGTTAGAAGTGCAATGACGTATGCCTCAGAAACATGGGCCGTTAAAGTAGAGGATGTCAACAGAATGGAGCGTAATGAGATGAGAATGGTGAGATGGATGTGTGGGGCCAGGCTACAGGATAGAATAACAAATGTTGAGCTGAGGAGACGTTTAGGTATAAAGAGTATTAGCGAGGTGATGCGTACAAGTAGACTGGGATGGTATGGACATGTGGAGAAAATGGATGAACAAAATTGGGTGAAAAAATGCAGGTCTGTGATTGTGGTGGACCGAGGAAGACCTGGGATCGGACTATGTGCGCCGATCTCAAATCCAAGAACTTGACAAGTGAAGCAGCCCTTAACAGGGTTGCCTGGAACACCGCCATTAGGACAAGAGACTGAAACTGCACTTATGTGTGGAACACTCAGTCTTAAAATTTTATGTATGTATGTATGTATGTATGTATCTCCCCTAGACAGGTTGCTGACCAAGACTGACGAGTCCCATCTACCCCGATTTATATAAGGTTGTCTCCCCTAGATGGGTTGCCGACCAAGGCTAACGAGTCTCATCCCACCCTCCTTATATATATATATATATATATATATATATATATAATACAGTATACTGTATATATATACTGTAGTACTGTATGTATATACTCTGGTACATAAATACAAAAATAACATACCCCATTTTATATACCGGTGTATATATTTGTTTTAATTGGGGGTGGCTGACTCGAGACAGAGCCAGGATTAATGAAAACGTTATATGTTAAATAGTTTATTTAAATCTCCCAGAACACAAAACCAAAATGTATACATTATGAAAAGTGAACCAGTTTGTACAAATACATAGTGGGCTACAGGATCAATACAGTATATATTTTCATAATCCTTTCCCAGCTACGGTATAGTTTGTATATTTTCAATTGACGGTAAATTGTCATGTCCTCGCCTTGATTACTCGGCAATTATGAAGATTTGACAGAAAAGTACAGTACAGTACTGTACTCAGAAGAAGAAGAAATAGGAAAAGTGGGGATTAGGCCTGAGTACAGTATATAGATAGATAGATAGATATACTCAGGCACATACTGTACCCCATTGCTGGGGGTGGCCGCCACGAGACAGAGCCCGAACAGAAACAGCATTTAAAATTCCTATTCTCAGGTTCCGGGACCACTTTCGCGTTCTCTCGCCTGTTTCTCTGTCTCATCAAGGAGTAGGAGAATTATACAAGGGATGGAGGATTCCTAGCCCCCTGCCCCCAGAAGGAAAAGTAGGACAGTAAAAGAGTCCGACAGAAACAGCTAAGGTTGGGTAGAGGATGCCAAATTTCACTCTAATAATAATAATACCAGTAATTAAATGAAAGGGGGTCTGTTTTTGGTCAGGAGGTAACTATACTCTATTTTTTTCCAGCTGAGGGTAAATTGCCATGGTTCTATCTTAGTTACTCAGCTATAAGGTAAATTTGTAGCGAAATATGATGTTAATTATGAAAACTTGGCATTAATACGAAACACAGCCATAGTAGTTTCATATAATTTCCATTAACCCGGGAGCTGCGGGGAGACTCTTAAGAGTTCCCCCGGCGCACTGCGGGAAGACTCTTAAGAGTCAGAGAAAATAAAAATCAACTTTTGACATCGAAAAAAAAAAAAAATTTATATTTTTTTTTTTTTTTTTTATTTATTTTTTTTTTTTTGGCCCCTGGGCCATGCAAAATCTCAGTCCTCTACCTCCCCTCCTTCCCCACTTTCCTCCTCTCCTTCAGTTATCACCTATTTTCCCTGTTATTCCCTTATTCTGAGGTATATTTTCGTGCTAACATTAGAAATCCGATTGGAGGGTGTGGTCATCACTGATAGCAAGCGAGTGCAAGAGAGAGAGAGAGAGTATCGATCGACTGTGTCTCAGTGGCCTTGGGGGAAATTGGCGGGAAAGCAGATTGCCTCACCCATACATTATACAACTCGCGGGCTATATCTCCGAATCTGACCATCCAAACGCTGTTTTCACTCGTTTTATTGTTGTTTCAGGTTAATACCTTTATAATCAACCCATAATAGGCGCATATGGATAAATATTAATGCTATTAATGGCACAATGAATATTTTAGTGACGGAAACACCTCAAATACGTCAGCACAGGGGGACGTTTCCAATTACCCCCATGCGCACTTCAGAGGTTAAGTATCGAGAAATCAGCTACTAAAGGATTCAATTTACCATCAGCTGGAAAAAAATACACTATAGTCTCTCATTTGATAGTCTGTACCACACATAGGCCTAGCTATAGTCCATGCATTATAGGTAGGCTAGAAATTGTGACCCCTATCCTCTGTAACTCAAGAAGGACTAGAGCACATGGGCTGTAAATTTCCACTCCCATTCCCTGGCTGACTCCCCCCAAATGGTAGAAATATTAGTTTGATTACTGTAGTTGTTTCTGAGTTTGTTGTTGTTGTTTTCCCCAAGCTGCCTGGCCGAACAGCCCCAAGGCCCCGAGCAAGGCCAAGGCCACAACCGAGTGCCCCCCCCAGAACCCTCCCCGCCGACCACAATAAAGCCTGGGTGACCGAAGCCACTCCACGGCGGGGAGCTGAGGAAGGTGCGGAAATGCCCGGGAAACCAAAGCCCCACCCAGGGCCCTGTGCCCCTCAGCAATTATGAAGAGAAAGTTGAGGGGCAAAGGAAAGATGTGACGCTTTGGCTTCCAATCTTGGTAGATTAGGAGGTCAATCCACGCAAGAGACGCCGTCACTTGAGATCTAGAAAATATATAAGTAAAAGGAACAGTCAGAGTAAGCTATGGGTATGGCAGAGATCGCTCAGTTCTCACTCTGATAGACCAGCCCATCACCAGTTGTCTCTGAGTTGTAGAGGTTAGTAGTCAAGCTTTTTGGCCCACAGGTCTCCCTCCCCACTAGCCGATGCCCCAATTGACGTTATTATTGTTGTTTTTACGGGGTTTTGGCTGGTCCCAGAACGCATCCCCGTTTACCCCATTAATTTTAGGGTTTGCTATACGATTTTTGTATTTAAGATCGGGTTTTCCGGAACGTAACCCAATGGTAAATCGAGGGAGACCTGTATTTATAATGAATGATATATAGTATAAACTCCAACATAAAGTAAATGTCAGCATAACCTCTTCTTATTCCTAATTGACATACTTTACATAGAAAACCATAAATTATATTGTATTATACATGACCACCATTAACCCTCCAGCCCCGGCTATGTATTATATATATATTCCTCGAAACCCGGGTGTTTTGGCCGAAAAACGTCTAGGCTAGGCTACCGTATATTCGTTAATCAGACTGCTTCCCGCATTCCCGCGCATCCCCAAGCGTAGCTGTGTTATTTACCTGTAGAATGGCATTAAGTGGAGCTCTCTAAGTCAACTGGTTGAGCTGTGATGATGATTTCATTGGAGATAACTTTATGGCCAAAACAGCCACTTTACACCACTTTTCGATACTTAACAACAACATACAGGCACACACGAACAAACGACGCTCTCCTTCTTGTGGCCGGAGATGCGGGGCGTCGGTCCAGCCGGCTGTTGTTTACATGCGTCGGACCGACGCCTCGCACACGAAGCCCACAGGCTTTCAACCACTGGGCGTTCAAGAGGCCTTCCGGGTACCTGTTATATGCTTTTTTATGGGCGTTCAAGAGCCCTTCCGTGGTGAAAGGGTTAATATTAAATATCCATCCTGGGTTCGAATCCACGGACTACCACATGTGTTTGTAAATTTCATTAATCGATTTTAGGAGTATGGTTGGTTGTTGGAAGGAACATAATAAAAAATATATATATATATATTTCTATTTTTGTGTTTATAAAATATATTATATTTATAAATTATTATTGATTATATTATGTGATTGACCTAGATGTGTGTGAGTTTGTGTTTTGTCTGTGTTTGTTCGTTGTTTTATGTTGTGTTTTCCCTGTTCTTGCTCTGTCTTGAGTCGGTCACCCCCAAGGGTAAAAATTAATAAAGTAGAAAATATATATATAAAAAAATGGGAAAGGGGGGATTGGGCCTGAGCATATAGATAGATAGATTTTTTTTTTTTTTTTTTTTTAATAGTTTAACCAAAAGAACTCTCATAGGGCTGGCAGATAGATAGATAGATAGATATTAATGCAGGGTGTCCCCCCTTAAGTCTATACAGTCTACAGTTAACATCTTCAAGCAGAACCCATTCTCATTATATTCTCTAACTTAATCTAAGACATTTTATATAAGAATGCTAGCTTTTAGTATGAAAATGTTACTTGGGATATATATATTTTATATTTTCTTCCTAGAGGTCCTTCCTAAGCTCAATATCATCTACTAACAGTAGCAAATATGAAATAAGAAGTATGGTCATCTGATTAAAGAGTTCAACTTAACTATATAGCTTATACTCAAGGCACTCTTATCCAAAATATTAACTAAAGCCACTGTCACACGAGCTATTTTTCCGTCAATTTTCCATGAGCAAGTTTTTTCTCATTATATTTCGGAACTTTTTTGCACTGGTATAGGTAACTAGACTGAAGGTAGAGTAGGCTATGTTAGGCGGCTGAATTCTGACAAAGTGTAATTTTTGAAGCTGCCAGACCATAATTGCCCGTAAAAATTGCTCGAAAAACGGCCTGTGTGACTCCGGCTTTATAAAAACTATTTATTCTTCCAAACCACTAGTTATTTGTACAACTCAAGGAATCTCATGTTTGATTACCCTTACTGTACACGGCTACCTCAAAAATTATGCAT